>JASDQU010240517.1:6700-32609 GCA_032191745.1 Picea mariana | reverse complement strand
TTTGCACTTTTGAGAATGAACCCCATACTTCTTCTCATCATATTTCTAACCTTCCCAATGGACTCCTAGGTCATATCATCTTACACTTGGTTCTATTGACTGCACTCCCACAGTTTCATTCTCCCTCCATCTCATCTACCATCATTTTTCGCATTTGTAGATTGTCCTTCATCACTTACCTAATACATAAACCCACCCATGGTTCCCCCCACCCTCCACCATTTCTCTTTCATGAACTTGTGCTCTAAACAGGACACACCATCTTTCACTGGGCCACCTGTTTTTGTATCTGTATACTCAACCTAGATTATTCTTTATTTCTTTGGTAATTGTATAAATCCCTTGTTTCCAACATATACATAGCTTTTTAGTCATCATATTTGATGGAATTCTTTTTACCTGGAAAAGCAACCCCTATCTCCCTTGGTTGGGGCATCCACCCTTTTTTCATATCAACATCGTTCAAAAACCTCGAGTATCCCAAATCCATGTACCCATGATCTCTGAGTTTTCCCACTTTGTTAGCCTCTGACACAGTTTAAACCCGTATCTAGTTGTCCTCATGATGCTAGATCCATTTTACAGTTGCTTCCAATCATCCCTCAACACCCAAACCAAGGGAATTCTTGAATCCCACAGCATCTTGTCTTCGTTCATGTTACTCATCAGTACCTGATATCATCTATTACTCGGTGTATTTCAAGAAGCACTTTGATTCTTGGCATCGCATCTCCCTTCCTGTCGACATCAACATAGTTTCCAGAAGGGAAAAAATATCTTGACTCTCATTACCTTTTCAATGAGGAGTCTCGAATGACATAGAGAGAGTCATCATCGTTTTTTGATTCCATTGACCCCCATAACATTTGACTTCAACAAACTCTCATGTTAAGGTGGGTCTTACTATGCGACCATTACATTTGTTTCATACCAGCCGAAGACCTATGAAGTTGATAGGCCATCAATGCCTATGAGTCATCGACAATTCTTACAGTCGTCCATTACTCACTTCAGAGCCAGTTCACCAGTAAGAACCTTCATCTGTCGTTATCAACCACCCTTGAGGGCACTACAGTTATCTACATCATCATAAATCTTCAGTTACAGTCCCACATTTTGGTTTCGTAACACGAGCATGGGGCATGCCTGCCTCGTTTGAATACATATTTTATTTTTCCTTCCTAGAGAAAGGTTTGGTTCCAACAGTTTTCCCTCTCCCTCCAAAGGACCTCTATTGCAGTTCCTCTCTTCACTCTTCCTTACAATGACACTCTCAACAAAACAAACATTGATGTATTTCAGATATATGTATGCTCCTAACCTCACACATCATGGGGCATCTATTATCACTAAAAAATCATCTGTAGGATTGCATACAATGGCTGAAGAAAGACATCAATTCCAACAACAATTAGTACACCTACAACATCAAAATCCATAAAAAGGCACAAAAATATATGCTTGGTTAAAAAATTAAAGTGCTCAAATTCACCAAAGGAAGCGCACAGTACGCAAAATGTGCAGACTAACACAACCCTCACCATGCATGATGCATTTATTAATCTTCTCTGCCTCTCAACCACTTCTAGTCCGACCCCTAACACGATTTGACACTCAGTTTTGAGCAAAATCTAGCTTGGAGGCTGGTCAAGGGCTAGGAAGTGCCCTAAAAGGCCCCTTGTTCACACTATGAACAAGTTGTATCTTGCTATGAATTCACACTATAAATATGTGCCATGGGTGTGCTAGAAAAATAAGAACTTTAAGGTATTGTTATGCTGCAAGAATTCTTCTTCGAGAATCCTCTTTTATCTTGGAATCATTCAAACACTATAGAAAGGGCCATTCCACTCACCTCTTGAGAGGATTGTCATTGTATTTATTTACCATTGTCACTTTCCATTGCATGAAGAGAAGAGCTCTCTATTAGGGAACTCAAAATCCCGCCCAAGGAGGAAGAGGGGATTCATAGGTCCCTTCCTTTCTCTACAGTGTTATCCTATCAATATATTCATCCATTGGTAGCTATATGATGCTCATTTTTTTCTTTTCATGGTTCTACTTCTTGCAAGCTTCTCTAACATTTATTTCTTTTTGTTTTTAGTTTTATTTCCTTGTTTCATGTGTATTTGGTTATCTAATCAACTCACAAACGTATGTCTTGTTTAGCTAACTTAACTAAGTAGGTAAGTGTTGTGTTTTTTCTCACCCATGTGACAAAACCAACACAACAACATGTATACAAAATTATAAGATATTATCATTAATTTCAAATTCAGGATTTTCTTGCAAATTTTTCACCCACAAATTTCCAAATTCCACATTTATTTTCATATTTTTTCCACACAGGAACCAGATTCACAAGTATGGGAATTTCCTTCCCATAGTAGTTTAACTCAACAGGAAATTGGTCTTCCTTATGGGCTTATAACACTACCATGTCCAAGACCCTTTTCTTCTTGCAATTTCAACATTCCTTAGCCAAACAAATTGTTAGTTTTCATGCACATTATATTTCCAAAACTATGCGTACTAACAGTCCAAGTCATTTTCATCTATTCAAGGGTACAAAGAAAAATGAAATATCATTATTTACGTATGCACCCTTTCAACATTCTAAATTTTCCAAATACAATTCAAATATCAAATGACTTTAATCAATGTGTCAATATTCATGGCCACATAGTTATGGATATTTTTTATACCTGCTCTAGCTGCTAGCACCCTCTTTGATATTACCTCATCAATGGTGCTTTATGGGGACTTTTAAAGCCCCTTAAACAATATATTAACAACAACCTTCTCATAGTCATCCTTTTCTTGAGGTTGTCCATCATTGGCAATTGTCTTTCTCAGCAACTCCAATTCCTTTCTACACATGTCATACATTTTAAATATATTTGTTGTTATGTAAAAATAAAATGCATGTATCATAACACTCTAGTCAATAAAAAATTTTCAGATAGGCACTTCATCCCATTAACCTTAAGATTTTTCATGAGTGAAAAACAAACAATTCTCAATTGTTTCTACAATAATACAACCATCATCACTATGGTGTCAAAGCATTTACTTTTATCAGCACACCAGTTTATCATTCCAGAGAAAATATAATATCAAATAGGAAAGGAGTTAAGGGCTCTTCCCCCTTCCAACTCCTTCTACACAGTCTGGGACTTTCAGTGCAAATGAGCTATTTTCCAAGGCCTCAATGTCTTTACTTATCATGACTTAACCAAACCCATTAATTCAAACTTATCTATTTATTTCCCCTTTTTTAGCTATACTTGTTTCCACAACTTCTCTTCTAAGGCTTACAACTTTGTTAAACAAATCATAGTTTTTGGGGTGAGAATAGTATTCCTCTCTTCTTCTTTTTTTTCCTTCTTTGCTTATGGAATCTACTTCTTATTGTGATCTTCTATCTCTTTTCCTTGAGCAACCTCTGTTAGGATCACCCTAACTCTTAGGATACATCAACATGATTTAATAGCAAAACTTTTTGTTCATAATGAATCATGACCCTCTGCATGTTGCACATTATCATTCAGTTATCATAATGGTCTACATTCATTTGTTATCTTTCCACTCATATATTTTGTTTTACAATGTAATCCAGGATTCTTATATAAATAGGCTTGTATCTCACTACTCAATTCTCAGTATTCATTAAGGTTGTGACTCTGTTCTCCTGACAAATTCTTCACGTAGTTCCTTCACATGGAACTATTTTAGCATGAAACTTACTTATTGTATATCCTTCATCATCTATGATAGCCTCAACCTTGAGTTAGCTTCAGTTGTTTATCAAATATTCCATAAGGAATATAAACATGCATCTTTGTTATGCCTCCAGATTATTTATCCAAACATATTCCTTGCTTCGTTAACTTACATATATGATGCACTTAACCACATGCATAATCATAAGCCTATGAGTATTTACCATAGGTACATTTTTCAGCTCACATACATCTTTTCATTGAAACCATTTAACTCATTATTGTTCACAATTGTTCTCATGCGGTCCTTAAAAGGCACAATCATGTTTCCTTTTATCATGACGACATAACGTCCTTTCTCCTTTACTATTTCATCTATTTATACCGTCCTTTCCTGAGGGAATGGAGCACATTCCCCTCAAGCTATCACTCAAAATGAAACTTTCACGACTCTTTAGAATAGAGTCAAGCATGCTTCCATGGTATTCATTCAATCTTGGCAAGTGAAAGTATTTCCTTAAATTTGACTCATCCAAGAAGTCATATCATGCCTTTAGTATACATATATTCTTACATCATACATGTGAATCACTTGAACATTTAATATCACTCATATCTATTTGATCTTAATATCTGTCTTCATGACACAGGACCTCCCGTCCTAAATCCTTTTTATGCAATCTTCTGTTGTCATTGCATTGTAAACCTCAAAATAAGGGTTCCAAGGATTGATCTTCTCTTTCCTTTACCTTATTCCATTTTTTCACATATGACCGTTCCCTGTGACCATAACTTAACACAGAGCGTTAAATCATGTCCTCCTCAATTGGCTCGAAGGACCTCTGTCCTCCCTTCGTATGACCGAGAGATATGACCTCGGCTCAACTCCTTGAGTGCTATTTGATGGTCTAATTCGACGGTCGTGATCAAATCGATCATGAAGATAGATGGTTAGGAAGGATTGCTAGTCTTGACTATCATGATGTTTAAACCCGTCATCGAGTTCTGCAATGGAAGATGGACCAATGTGATCCATCGATTTTTTGATGGGTGACGATCGATGATCGTTAGGGATTGTGGAACTGTAACCTATGTGATCATTAGCTCAACCCTTTGATCCCATAATGGCTCCCCACCATTGATCTACCCTTACTGAGATATGATGGTCAGGACTTAATCAGATGTTGATCTAACGATCCTCCTTTGCAACTCCCATATATGATGGTTATTGTAGCTTTCTACTGATTTCATCCTTCGATGATCACGATCTATTCTTTCCTTAGATCGATGGCTCCTGTAGCTTACTTACCTTACTCATAAAAACATAGGAAATTACAAATAAATCAAGACTTTGGGAAACAACTCCCTTGAAAATACAAGATCTCCTAGTCTAGGCAATTGTACAATAATTTGGAAGCAGGATGCTCCTACATCACTTCATATCAAGGAACCTCAAAATGCATTAAATCCATGCACTCAATCATATACTCACATAGCCCAAAACTTCATTGTCCAAGCTCATTGCTTGCACCTCTCTCATGTCATACATACACATGGACATGTCATACTTCCAGATCCTCCTTCCAAGGATATTGCTACCATCCTTATGAAAAGCCTCATAGGGACACTCAACATGGAGCTTCCCTCTCGGTTGAGAGCTTGCAGTCATATTACCATTTTAAGAATGTATACACATATTTGTATATATGTAGGTGCATATCTTGCACCTTTTTATCTCGTCCATTCACATTGATATTTTAGTTTTGATTATTAGTGTTCTTTAGTGGGGGATTACAGTCAATCATATGACTAGTCTCGTAGTCATAATTCATACTAATGTTTCCCTCTCTATATGGAAATAACCAACAAGGGTCACTTTTTACAGTCTATCATATGACTAGTCTCACAGTCATAATACATACTGATGTTTCCCTCTCTATATGGAAATAACCAACAACGGTCACTTTTTCCCTTTCTATTGTAAAAACCTTCCATAATTCAGAATTCAGATAGGTAGTTATTGTATCACTACTTCTATAGGTAGTTATTGTATAACCACTTCTAGTCTCTTCTTCATGCCTCAATTCATTTTTGGTCAACTGGTCTCTACAAGAGAATCTTTTCCTAAACTCCCTCTTATAGCCATATGAATATTACCAGGCTATATCCATATGGATATCATCCACCTCGAGATGTATACATGATCCACTGGTCATTCAAAGGTGTTTTGACACCTTCTTAATCATACCTTGCATCAATCTCTCATTAATCCTTACAGTCCTATCTTATCAAGGTAATAGGCTGCAACATTTCCAACATTTTATTATTCTTGTTAGCCCCTACTGACATAAGTTCATTCTAATCAAAAGTTCCATTAGTAGACCATACCTCACATCCCACCATAGGTTATAACATGCCCAATTTGCATGTTCAATGTTTTTCCATATCCATCCAAGTTTTTTTATTAATGCCCATCAACATAATCCCACTTTGTAGGACTGGCTATCATCTCCCAAAAGAAATGATAGTCTTCTTCTGCCACAGCCTAGCATGATTCAATCTTGTTGGGTAAAATCCCAACTGAATTTTAACCTACATCCTTTTCCTCAAGGAACTTATGCAGATAATTTATGTACTGCAGTAATATTCTCAACAGACTCATCTTAGCCTTGGTAAAATAGTCTTATGACTATTCCCTGACCCATCTAGGCCCGAGTTTGAATCATGCTCTACTAGATAGGTTATGGTAGGATTCTTTCTCCCTTAAATTTTTCTAAGAAATAAAATCACTTGACTCTTTCATAAGCCCAAACAAGCCAAGTGTCGTTGCCATGCACCGATACCAATTTGTAACACACCCAACCCCTTAAGTACCTTTTTAAGGAATGGGGCATCTAAATTTTTCTTTCCTTAACATCTCAAATACTCTGTCCGAGGTCTACATCCTATTCTAATCACTCATAGTGTTCTAACGATTGCTATCAGGCTCAGATCTGAGCTTTGGATTGCAAGTCATGGCCTCCCAAAGTTCTTTGAGCGCTATTAGTTGAGGGCCATGTGGCATCCATGCGGATCCATATCACTCATGCCATCCTCAATCTCCTACATCCATAGTGGACATCCATCCACCATCCAATCCAACGACGAGATTTTATCTTCATTTGACACATAAGTTGTAGGGGAGTTTGGCGTTCAACACTTTAGCATTGAATGCCCCTTTTCCTTTCTACACACAAATCATCTAGAGTCCCAAAATCCCGAACTCCCGAGTTGCTACCACATAGCTCCGACCTTCAGCCCTTTTGTGAGCATACATTCTAACATCCCAAGTCTCCTAGAGTCCAAAATTCCCAAACTTTCGATGTCCCGAAATCTCTCCACGTGGCTTCATCCTTCGAATATTCTGACTTATCTACGATACTACACCCCAGACCACTAGAGTCCCAAAGTCTCGAATTCTTGAAGGGTTCACCCTTTATCTAGGTGACGTATTAAATACGAAGGAAATTACAGGTGGGTCCCAAATACTCCTCCCACAAAATGGATCAAGAAGTGAGTGTCAGATTTGATATGCGACACAATAGAGATGACCATGTGGCCCCTTCAGTGGGTGACACGTGTCACGTGTTAATGGGCCTGTAGGGTGCTCAAAACACATGAATCCAGGTAACACGTGGCAGGTTGATCGTGGGTCCATGTCACCTTGGATGACGTCAATGTGCCTTGTCACCCTGTATTGATGACCTTCCAAGCCTTTCAATCTCACGGTCAAGGTATATCCACGTAATCCCTGGATCTACGGCCTCCGTTACTTCATAAATTCAACGTTCGGGGAGTTTGTAGTGTGACTTCTTCCTTGCTTCCGTAGTGGTAAACGACGGGCTCACCATGGTCTATATCTAATGGTTAGGAGAGATCATGAAGGGTCTCTATATCTATGGTTTGTGTTTATTCATAGCTCCAACATTCGGGGAGTTTATTATCATGACATTATCGTCCTCCCGAAGTAAGACTTCACCAAAGTGCTGACTACAATATTGATCCAATGGAAAGGAGGGATCTTGATGCATTCTCAAATTGACGGTTCATGTCACTTCGTAACTTCAACATTTGGAGGTTTCCTCGCCTTGAACCACACTTCCTTCTAGATTTCCAAATTTCGAACATGTGGAGAACTCTGATAAATGGTCCACATGCACTCTACAATGGGTGGGTGAGATCTACTTTAGTCCTTCAAGAGTTATCGACCCAAAGTGCAACACTCCTCAGATCTTCCAGAGTGCCAAACTTTGGACCACACTTGATATATCACCACGTGCACCTAACATACACGGTCAATATTTACTCCGACTTGAAGAGCTTCGTGGAAACTGACACGCTCTTGTGTTTTCACTTCGATACCGTCAGATGACTGGACTTCCAGATAGTCTTTGATCTGTGAACACGCGTACCTCTACTCTCAACGACCCAGATTAACTTCGTGACTCTGAAATTCAAGAGTTTTGGCATTAGACCACCTCTATTCTCTCAAATTGGGACTTTGCCGAAGTACTTAGCACTACCTCTTAACTAAGTTCGATCTAATGACAGAGAGTGATTCCCAATGGATTCTCAGATCCATGGCCCTCATAAATTCACAACTCCGGTCTTTGGGTGTTTTCGAGGGTTGTGAAGTCACATGTACCAGAGATCTGAATTCTTGGAGTTTCGAAGCCAGAGGAGCTTCACTCCTTTCGGTATTAGCGAGGGGTTTCCAACCCTGGGTTATATGGAACCTTATCAAATTCTAGGGGCTACGCTTCATTGTTAGACAATATTTTATCAAGTTTGGGGAATGAGCCCATGGTCTCTTGGGTGACTATGTTGAAGGGTACACCTTCTAGTCATTGGACATAAGTTCTAATTCAGGAACAAGTAAATATCGAGGAATCAACAAGACTTTGGAAGTGCCATAAAGTCTGCTCCAACTCTGAAACTGTGAGGCGATTCCCTGGGGAAAACACCTCGAAGGTTTTTCCGACTGGACCAAAGGCCAAGATTGTTTCCTTACAACCATTCAAACACAATATTTTACAGAAGGATAGTAAATACCATTATAATCAATTTCATGCACAACCCAAATTATCACATCTACAGATAATCAAATAATGCATTTAAATTCTAGCATACGGGGTATAAAAACATGTATCTATTGCAGTTGATCACTAATAGACTGACTATGGGTGTTTGCCTTTCCACCCAACCATAGGCTTAGAAGAATTCATTATTAGCGCTCTGTCCACCCCCCTGCCAAGCCATGATATCTCTAGGGAAATTTCGTAGTTTCTTAAAGGTTCTTTCTTTGTCACAGTCTATACAAGGTTTATTAGATGCCTCCTTGGCATCAATCTCATAGTCTCTTTCTCAGGTCACGTTCTCCTGTAAATTCTTATAGATCTTCTTCTCTTGTTCTCTTTTGTAACCAGAACAACTTATCAAGCTTTCAGTTCTTCTCCTCATCTGGAGAGCCTCATACACTCTTCCTCTTCCTATGTGTATTCTCTTGTCTACTTCACGTGTGTTCTTACACGCCTTTCTCCTCCTCAGGAAGGTTCTAGACCTGTCATTTTCCTTCTGTTAGAAGGAAACTTGGGTTATTCTAGGCCTGAAGTAAAACTACCCTATGTGGTACTTTGGGCTGGCAATTTCTGTCTCCCCAGCCAGACCCTCCATGCTTCCATTCATTGGGGTAATTGATTGTTCAACCACTAGTTCCTTTCTTATAAAAAATATCTCCTTGGGATCAGGATGAGGTTTATTATTTCAACAAGGAGAATTTGGGTCATTTTGACATCATGAACCCTCTCTGCAATTTTCTTGCTCTTTCCTCTAGTGATATCATGGCCAGTACTTCAAGGCTTCACCCCCGCAGTCAGTTATTGGAAATATAAACAACAATATATTTACATTGTTCACATGCCATATCATGGTTATCATAATTAATAATTAATTAAAAGCTAGGGGAAACATGGATATTACATAAGGTAACCTCTACAAGTATTTTATCCTCCTCGACTTGGAAATATTTGGGTTTTCCCAAGCTTGTGTCAGTTATCTATGAGTTGCTAACTTTCAATAGAATTCCTTCACAGGATCCCTGGCCTCCCCCATGATATGTTGCTTATAACAATATCCTTGAGTCTTAGTTAATCTCTTTTCTGACTCTTTAAAAAAGAGAAAAGATTGTCGAGTGAACTTGTCTCTTTCACACTCGTTAAATTGATTTGAAAGGACGTTTATTTGGTGTAATTTTAACCCTTTTTCAGACCAAGTAGACTAATTTTGAAAAAAGGAATACTCTAGTCACAAGTGGCTAGAAGAGTTACCCTGGTATTGTTTTATACTTTTTCGAGCCTAGGGGACTAAATTTACAAAAAAGGACATTCGCTGGAGTTAAGTTGTAATTGCATCTCATTCTCTTGCTTGTAGTATTGAGCCTATTGTAGGTTCTCGCTTTTGCGTTATATGCCTATCACCTCAGAAGTTTTAATCATCATCCAAGCAGAGCCTTGTTTATATCCTTTGCCTCTTGACACCCTATACCCCAAGAGGAAACATTCCCCCGAGTGGCCATATCCTGCATACACCTCCTTGCATTGAGCATAGGTATGTTCCACTCTTGGAACTAGTTTCTTACTTGCGACACTCATTTCCTCCTCTGTATCATATCATTCATATGACAATGAAAAAACCAAAAAATATGGGCAGGAAAATAATATTATCTCATGTTGGCAGCAATCATGTCGCCTTTGAACATAACACAAACTTTTGAGTCCACTCATCATAAAAAAATTTGGTTTAGCATGACCTTATGAAGTTGAGCTCGTTACTTAGAGTTTACTGCTCCAACTAGTTACTCTTCCAGTCCCTATGAAGAGTTTGATTGATGCCTCCTGCATCACAAAGTTTCATCATTGAGTCTATGTTTCCAGAGTCATCCATATGTCTAATGATCTTGTTGAAAGGATGTCCATAAGCATGCGTCGGTCATTTCTCAGAACTCTTGACTTTTCATGTCGGCCATACCCTGAGTGTGTCTCAGAGNGTTACATTAAGTTGTATTCCTACCGTGCACCCTGGTCCTACTTTCGTTATGGGTAGGTAACCTTAAACCCAACAATCGACATCTCCTCATTGGTCGCTTACTGGGGGGTTTCCCTTTTGTTTGAAAACAAGAAATCAATTCACATATTGGGATTCGTGCAATGTCTTGGATTCAATTAGCCTTATTGGTGGTTTAATCACCTTTGTTGACAATTTTCATTATTGGATGTTATTCAGAGGGTATTTTTCGTGCACTGCTTGCATCTAGTGCATGCAAAAGATGCACAGGTTCGTTGGCTCATGAACATGTTCTTCATTCGAGTTCCTCCAAATCATCAAGCTATTTCCTTGTACCTCGCGCTGACTGAAGAGAGATGCCCTAATTCTCTCCTTTTAGCGGGTCTCCTTCCATCGACTTCATCCCATCTATTCTGGAAACGAGGCTTAGAGTCCTATGAGTATTCATAGGCTTGCAGTCATTAGTGGTAGGTTCTCTCGCCATCGACAGTTGGGAATACATCAATGTCTCCTGATTGATGGATTCTTCAAGTGTTCAACCTCAACACCTTTATTCACACTTGTAAGAATGTGCTCGATGCCTTGATACCTACTTTCATTATCGGTAGGATGTCTCGTGTTTGTTAACGATATACCTCAATAACTGGTAATCAAACGAAGTCTCATTATGTTCGACCTCAACTCCTTTATTCACATGATGTAGACTTGGACATTTGGCAGATCATGTAGAAGACTTGAAGACATCGATTTATAGTTGCAACTTTCCTAAGCTATTTCTATCATTCATTGGACCAGTACCTATATGACTTCAGTGATATTGGGAGATCGAATTGTACTTCATTGTATACATATATCTTCAGATTGGTTTTGAGACTGGTTTTCATTGGGCTTTGTTCATGACTATGGCAGCCTATGGCATGTATCTACCTTTGTATTGCCTATTCATGGCCATGAAAAAATGTTTGGTATATTTCCACATGGATCTGCAGTGTAATTCAGATTGGCAACCATGTGTAAAAAGTCATTATGGATTGTAATATTCTTATGAGAAACTAGTTCGTCCAACTAGGTCTTCATTACTCCACTTCTCAGAATTATAATGTATTTTGGCCATCCCAGCTACTCCTCTAGCCTCACACATTAGGGGGCATCTGTTATAGCAAGATTTGCCTCATCCCATGTTGTTGGGTATGTGTTATATTCTTTGCACGAGTAGAATTTTTTTTCCTTGGGAAACATGTCACATTTATATTGAATTTTTTTTGTGTCGGCATGTCTCGGAACCGAGAAACTAAGTCCCTTCCAGCCGGGCCTCCACCACTTCAATCCTCCACCAATGAAAAGCTCATATAAGAGAGACAATGAGGTTCTACTCAAGGACATTGTTTCCCTATTTGATGTTGAACCTCATTGTCTCTCTTATATGAGCTTTTCATTGGTGGAGGATTGAAGTGGTGGAGGCCCAGCTGGAAGGGACTTAGTTTCTCGGTTCCGAGACATGTCGACACAAAAGTTTTTTATTCATACACTTATGTTGATCATATTCTAATAGAAATACTCTTTTCTCATCCAATTAATATCTTGCGAATATTTGAATTGTTATTTGATGGGCATATTTTTTATGAATATTGATGGATTATGCTATTATATGTGATAACTACATATATTATCACCATATGCTTGTGTATCTTGGTTGTTGAGGACAATTTTCAGGTGTATATCTTTGAGTCGAGTGCTCAACGGTGGTCTTCTTCGAACATCCAGACTAGGTAGGATCTTTATCTTGTCTTGTTAGCATTTTTGTTTATATAACATACTTGAGATTAGAGTTCATTTCTGCAATCGTTTCTGTATGTTGTGATTTACCCCATGCGATATAGTGATTTTCCTTGTAACACAACCACAAGGGTATGATGCCCCTACTAACATAATGGTTGATCGGTTTTGAGACGAGTATGCTTGTTTTCTTAACCTTCCCCTCTCCTTCTTGATGCAAAATATAAAAAAAAAATCCTTCACTGATAGTTCCTCATAGTACCTCTTTCACATGTTTTTCTATGAAAAATCCTTGACTGATAGTTCCTCATAACACTTACAGAGGAAATTTTTTTGAAACTTTGTACTATGTTTGGACTTCAGGAACTTGAAATTATGTTGGGGTGTATAGAGGTAATTCCACTTCATGAATCTCCAAAGTGTTGTTCTAATGGGTGGAGGTTTTGGAAGAACATATTCAACACATTCTTGGATCTTCGAAGGTTGCTAGTAGAAAATTACAAGACCCAACCAATCAAAGTGGACCATGTACTCCTCACTTCAAGGGAGCACTCTAAATGTTAGATTTCTCTTTATAGCCTAAGACTAATGAGGAATTTTTATTTGGATGTTCCCTCTATTATGATATTAGAGGGTGATTCTACTATGTCTTCAAGGACCCAGATAGCTATTATGAGTGGCCTAGTTTCTAGAGACAAATCATATTGAGTGGTCTAAAATAGGATTACAACTTCCTTCTTCCATTGTTCTCATGATGTGAGTTGGAAGAGACCCTTTGACTAACATCTCAAGTTAGGTGGTAGGTCCATAAGGTGTTCTAGATCTAGGGATAGTATTGCCCATGTGCACATCACCTAGTTTTTCACAACCTTGAATGTTGTAAGTGTTTCACTAATGCAACATGATTCTTCTTTGTGAAACTCTTTGATTTTCCCATTTAATGCATTATAAATATTCATTTTGTTGATTTTTTTTAATCTTAAGCTAAGATTTCTAGTTGTTATGTAATACGTGGAATTATGTTTGTGCTCTCTTTAACATCTATTATATTATATTGCACTAATTTCAATTCCATAACTTAATTTTAATATATATATAGAGAGAGAGAGAGTTATATTAAAAGTAAAATTAAACCATTAAAACTTATATTTAAGGTTCAAGTTAAAAAAATTGATCAATATAATCATCATAAACTTTTTGAGTAATTAATATAATACTTTTATTTATTAAATTATTTATTTCAATATAACATTATCTTTGTTTTTCATTTTTTAATATAATTAAATAATATTCAAAATGAGGTGGGTGTAATACAATTTACAGGTGGTTTTATGGAAATGAAATAAAATACATCTTAAAATTATTTAATTGAAAAATAATAAACCATATAATTCTAACTTCCTTCTTTAAAGACTATTTCGATGCTACTGTGTTCATTCAAATAGTATTTCGATTCCATAGAAAAACATTTTATAAATAAAAAATAGTCTCGGGCAATTGTCATAGAAACATCTATTTGCAAGTTGCAACTTAACATGTCAATGTTTAAAGACATGAAAACTTTATAAGAGGTTATAATGGTTAAGTATATGTGTTTCTTTTTAAAAGGTTATAAGTTCAAATTTAGAGGGGAGTGGGGTACTGTTGTTAAATTAAGTTAATTGGATCAGAAACCGCTTTCGCTTCTGCTTCTGTAGAATTTACCTTGCTAATATTATGTGAAAATTCATCTAGCCTTCATCAAAATTTTACTTGACATTTTCCACAACTTTGAAAAAATTAAAAGTTTGTCTATATGCACCATGAATATAGACAATGAAACATGTAAATTTAGAGCACGTGTCATATCTCACTGGTTCAAACTTTAGAGCACATGTGTAATATGTCACTCGTTCAAATGTTTAAACTTTGTTAAAAATGTTACCATGTCAGTTTTCATTTTTATGAATAACGGGACGAGCTCCATACTTTGTTAAAGTATGCAATGTAAGATAAGTCGAGGCGGCTTTTTACACGGCGTTATGACTATTGACAACATGCATTATTTCAAGGAGAGTGTGGAAGCTCTCAAGAAATACTTATAGCTATATGATTTGGTGGGCATATGCAATGAGTCTCACACATTATCACGAGTACCTATATGTATTATCAGAGAAGCTTTATGTATTATCAGAGAATGTCTATGAGCAAGATGATTTTCAGGCTTATTGATTTTCACTAAGTAAATCTTATTTCAATAAATAATGAAAGATTTATTCCTTTTAATGTTGTAATGACTTTTGTTATTTTTAAAAGTAGTGTTGTAATGAAAACTTGATTTCTTGTTCTTGTTTTTAAAATTAATGAACAAGGCAATGCACCAACAAGTCTGAGAGAAATATAGGAGGCCGCACGAAGAAGGAGGTGCACCAACAACAAGCGTGAGAGAAATACAGGAGATCGCACGAACAAGGGGGTGCACCAACAACAAGCGTGGGAGTATTTCTAAAGGGTGCATAAGGGAGGTAAAAACATAACATATTGTTGAATCAGCTAGAAAGAATTTGAACATAAGTTAATCTAGAGTTTGAATAAAAGTGAATCTATATGTTGAGTTAGTTAACTTCACAAAAGTGAATCCACATGTTGAGTTAGTTAACTTCAGAGATAGACTAGTTAGCTTTTTCAAAAAGATAAAGAATCAATGCCATATTTGTTAATCAACACCATATGTGTTGGGCAAAATACATCATAGAACCATACCCAGTTAAGAGCCGTCCTCAATGGGTAGAGGAATAGAGCAAGAGCTCATGCATGGAATGACCGAGTGGTCAAAACAACCCAAATAAGATCTCAAAATTTAAACTATAATAAAAACAANAACATCTCTTTAGATGTGTTTAAATTATGAATAAAAACAAAACTTTAGATTAAAGCATCATTTAAATGTAAATTTTGAATAAAAACAAAATTTTGAATTAAAACAAAATTTTGAATTAAAACATCTCTTTAGATGTATGAATAAAAATAAAACTTTAATCTATTTAAACTATGAATAAAAACAAAACTTTGGATTAAAGCATCCTTTTGAATAAAACCAAAACTTTGGATTAAAACATCTTTTTAGATGTGTTTAAACTATGAATAAAAACAAAACTTTGGATTAAAGCATCCTTTAAATGTAAACTTTGAATAAAAACAAAACTTTAGATTAACACATCTCTTTAGTGATAGAAATCAGTGATCTAATTGTATAGAAAATAATAAGGGCGTCTTCTTAAAACTTAGGTTAAATCATCACTTAAAAATTATAATTTTTAAGACTTTGATTTTTCAAGATAAAAGATCGTTTCATAATGAAATGTTTTAAAAATTTGATAAAAGCTCGTTTCAAAATGAAATGTTTTAAAAAATTGATAAAAGTTTTCTTTGATTTGCATGTAGTAAAAAAAATCGATTTATATAGTGTCCCTGCTCCCATTTAGGGAAGGGACTAAAAAGACCATCATTCCATAGATAAAATTAAATAAGGGTCGAATTCAAGATTAAATACTATTTTACTTAGAAAATACTATTTTACTTCAAATTGTATTCTAAAAGAGAGAAAATGACCATATTACCGAAAGTAAGAATGGGCTTTAGGTCTTGCTCTTTCAAAAATAACATAAAAATTATATGAAATCGGATTCAATAATTCATCTTGTTAGAGAAGATGAAGAATTTATAATGTATATTGACTCTAAGTCATTCAATATTCAAATGTTAAATCAATCTTTCTTTAAAAAACATATTTACTTCAAATTGTCTAGTACAAAGGTTGGATGATTTAAATAGTTAAACAATTTATATTTTTTTTGAATTCTATATATGTAGAATTTTTTTTAATATATTCTTATATTATACTAACATTTCTTCAATGTATTTTTCGGTTGTAATAACTAACAAAGTTATATTTTACTTTTTGAATATATTCTTATATTATACTAATATTTTTTCATGTTATTTTTTTTTTTTTTGGTAATAGCTAACAAAGCTATGTTTTAATTGGGATGAAAATTTGAGGACCATTTCTAGGTTAAAGGAGAAACTTAGTGATGACAAATGTTATTTTCCTTTAAATGAATGCAAGGGATTAAGAAATAGAAGAGTTAAGAACACCATGGTCATATAGAAAGATGATATTATTGAGCAAGATGCCCTACCTCATCATAGTTATAACATCTACCTGATTTAGTTAATACACCAATCCTACCTCCTTTATATCTTCCACCTCCTCCACCTCTTTCAAGACCTCCTCCTCCCCATGCTTATGAGTTATCAACTACCATACATGTGATTCGATTTACCCTGTCAACCAGAGTGTCTAGAGTCCTACATTTATTGTACTATGAGTAGAAGTGATACAAAACTCACAATATACTATAATAGATACATAAGAGTACTTCTAAAAAATAGGACAGTGTTTGGGAGGATGGCCATATGTCCTACAAATTTCATAATATTCCCTAGTCTGTGAACTCTGATTGTGAGGGAGACCTATATAAGGCACAATATTATGAAACTAAGTATCTATAGTGAATTGCATAACTCCATATGTAGGTATTTGTAGAAAGGGTCCCATAGGTGGGTTGGGTGTAAGTCCCCCTTGCAATAATGGGAAATTATAAGAATTATTCCCTTTAGTCTGGCAGTGGTGCACCACACATTCTCTACACTAATATTGGTTAAATTCAACTCTTGTTTCTTCTTTGTAAGTGAAACAATTTTATGGTGAAATTGGGACAAGTATGGGTTTTACCCCAGCTTCTGTAGTCTTAATTACTAGGATGTCTAGCCATAAACACAATTCTCATTTCCTACTCCGAAGCTTCTCTATGAGTGGCAATATTCTCCTATATCAAAGGGGCCTAAATCAAGGGAAGTATATCTTGAATGAACCACCTCTGATGATGGGTATCATGGATGTGAAATGTAAGCTTACCCAGGAGATCTTGGAACCCTTGATCATATTTGATCCAGATTATTTTGGTAATGATATGAAGGAAAAAATATAACAAAGATATAAAAAATAAATACACAGAGATATGGCAAGGAACACAGTAAAACAATAAATCTTAGATTCTATTAATGACTGTCTGAAATACAAAATGTTGTAAAATGCAAAAGAACACAAGCTGGCTAGAATGGTGGTAGCTTATCTCTGAGAAGAGATGTGTTGGCTACACTCATTCTTTAGAAGCTGATTACAATGAGGCTCCAAAGGACTTTTTAACATAAAGAAGAGATGAGAAAACCATAAACATCCAAAACCCTAACCCCTAAAGATGAAACACCTAAAGGTTTGTGGGCCTCGATGGGGGTAGTTGATATGTCGATTTCTCAAGGGCACAATATTTTCATACAAACTCTATTTGGGGCGCTCAATACCTTGTCAAAAAGTTCTAGCCGAGGACAATACATTATGTTCATTATAGCATATTTCTTTGCTTACATGTTATGTGTTTCTGAGTAAAAAAAACTTCGTTTAGGGCCTCAAAACGACCCCAGAAGTTTGGGACCCAAAAAACTGTAGAAAAACTGCCAAGATGTGAAAACTATAATTTGAGTTAGTTGAATTGGTGGGTGGCCAATAATATCCACTTGGATCATTCCTCCCCCCTTAGGAAGAAACAGTCTCCATTACGTCAAGTGGCTTCATCAGATGGGGAAAATTCTACTGAATCTGACTCCTGGTGAGCCACTTTCCCTGATGAAGACACTGCCTTGCTTTGACGACCTGATAGAGTTGGATGGTCTGATTACGAGTGTCCTTTGTATTGGTGTCCATGATATGATAAATTTTCCCATGTTTGATGCAATTAGGATTGAGTTTTGTAGGGCCCAACTACTCGTTTGCATCTTAAGTGTCAAGGAGAGGTGGAAAATATGGTCGAAGCAGTTCCACATTAAATACCGGGTGAAAGACAAGGACAAGAGGAATAATTAATTCAAAATAATTCTCACCCATAGCCTTGGTGATGGTGGAAGGACTGTATCAGAGTGGGAGTATCTTTCGATGGGGTCCTGTGAGGCGCTCTTTTTGCAAATGAAACCATAACATATCTCCCACCTGAAATTTTTGTAGTACCCGATGTGTTGAGTTTTGTACCTTGGGAGGTGTTCCCCATGTGTTTGTGCTCTCATAGACACACGTGGGATGTACTATACACTTTGTGCCTTGTACTTTGTGTCTAATTTCACTTTGACTTAGGAGTTTTAAGTCAAAAATGAAATTTAGTCATTTATTCCTAAAATGACTATTAATTCACTTTGTGGGTGAATTAGGGACATAAAGTGAACTTAGGGAACTTAACCCAAAGTGGGTTATTGAGTGAGATTATATTTGAGTGATCTCAACCTTTGATTAGATGGGAGATGGGATAATCTCATCCATCCATTACTTAGGTTTCCTTATGGAGGTTAAAGAGGGGAACAAAGGGTGAAGGAGAGCTCATAACTTCATTTTCTCACTTGGAGAAGAAGAGAGGGAGATTTGAGATGGGGTTTGTTGCGTGAGGTTTCTTGAGATTGGGCACATGATTTCATTGAGGGAGGCATTCAACATATAGCTTGGTTTATTTACTGAGGAGGATTCATTGTTGTGGAGGGAACACTTGTTGACGAGGGAACATCAGTAGTGGGGAGGACTTCTACCCATCAAATTGTAGTGAGATCAGTTGCAGAGGGAGGCCATCCAGCAGAGCTTCATTCCTGTGGAGGGGTTTTCTATTCTGAGCTCACAGTTTTTTCTGGAGCAGTTTTAGTGGATTTGAAAGCTTGTATGGGGGGCACACCTTCCTAGGGTGCACCTCATTCTTTTGGACTTGTATTTCATCTTGGATCAAGTTGCTATTATATCAGGTTCATCTATATTTTGTACTTGTTGTATTCCACCATCTTATTTCCTCATATATAGACATATATCCCAAACTAGTTTTCCTCGGGGGGGTTTTATCTAGGGTCATGTTGACCAAAAATACCTATGTACAAAATGATGTGTGTTAGTGTTTTTAGATTTGATTATTTTCAGCTATAAATATCTTTAGGTGTGTTGTATTTATTTTATTATGCACGCGATAACTTCTTGTTACTAAAACTACATGCTAGAGAACCTAAAATTGCAAGTACAACCATAACAAATCAACAAGAAGTTCTTGGACTGTTGGCTGTCCTAAAAAAACAACAAAACATTTACATAATAGTTGAAACTTAGAGACAATCTGTGGTCAAAGACAGACCCAGTTAGCAAGCTTGATAGGACCTGGAAATCTTCATGGTATCAGAGCTGAGGTGGCTGAAATTTTGAGCAGTTTGGACAACACATGTGTTGGCTGTCATATACATCTTCTTGGCATAATTTTTTGGAAATCCATTGGCTCATTTAGTGGTTGTTAGAGGGAAGATTTATGTAGAGGATGGTTGGGCAGCTTTGGCACTTTGTCATCAGTCTCTTTTCACACCTACGGAGTAGGAGTGAGGCTGATTTGACTTGACCTCTTTTCACACCTATTTTGTTTGGAATGAGGTCAGATTATGCTTGTCTCTTTTCACTCCTGTCAACACAGGTGTGAAAAGAGACAAGCNCATCAGTCTCTTTTCACACCTACGGAGTAGGAGTGAGGCTGATTTGACTTGACCTCTTTTCACACCTATTTTGTTTGGAATGAGGTCAGATTATGCTTGTCTCTTTTCACACCTGTGTTGACAGGAGTGAGGCAGTGTTTTCCTTTGTAGTTTGAGCATCAGTTGGGAGTGCAGTTTGGAAGACATGTCAACATCTCAGATGCTAGTTGAGGAAATGATAGTTGGGGCTAGAAATTTCTCACCTTGGAAGGAGAGGATGGTATTTGTCTTAGATGACCTTCATCTATGGGACGTAGTTGAGGCGGTTTTTCCAGTCATTCCTGTCACTTTCACGTGTCTTGGTGGTAGAGTTCAGGAAAAGGAACAACAAGGAAAAGAGGACCATTTGTGATGCATTTCGTGATCATATCATACCCCATTTGATGGGGAATACTTATTCATACAAGATGTGGTCATCTCTATGTAAGTTGTATGAGAGATCCAATGAGAACTGGAAGATGGTTCTTCATCACTGACTCAGTGGAATTTTCTTGCTCAAGGATGAGTCGGTAACTTCATTCCTTGGTTGCTACACTCATATTAGAGATGATCTTGGAGCCATTAGAGAGGTTGTTGATCCTTACTCTTTGGTGAGGCAAGCTATGAATAGCTTCACCAAACCATGGGGTCCATTTGTGTGTGTCATTGTTACCATGTAGGTCATCCCTACATGGGAGAGGATGTGGGATGACTTCGTCTAGGAGGAGATTAGACTTGTAGCCTAGGCTTCTAGACAATGAGAGCAGCAACAAAAACAACAATAGTTTGGTCAGGGTGATGAGGATCTTTCTCTTTGGACAAAGGGAAAGAAGAAGGTCGGCCATGGGGGTCGGCAGGGTCCCAATTTTGGGGGCCCACCACAGGGGAGTGGAGGAGAGAGAAACAATGGTCAGAGAGGGGTCAGAGGAGAGATATGAGAAAAGTGAAGTGGTTTGTTTCTAAGAAGTTTGGGCACTATGTTGGACAGTTTCCTAATAGGAAGAAGAAGAGGGGTGGTACTGCAGCTACAACAGAGGAGGCAATTTTTCAAACACAGTTTCAGAGAGAGTGTGATTTCCTCATATGCTACACTTCAGTTGAGACGACACCCAATATCTGGTATATTGACAACAGGGATTCGATCCATATGACTAGAGTTTGAGAGCACTTTACTGATATCAGAGACACCAAGGTCAGGATTGAGATTGATCTTGGAGATGACACATTGGTCAGAGTTGTTGGGATTGGCACAATAACCTTTCAGAGAGATAGCATGCCACCTATATCATTCATGGATGTTCTCTATGTCCTTGGGATGAAGAAGAATTTGATTTCAGTTTCCACACTCTAGGATAGAGGCCTTGAGGTGACATTCAGAGGCACCAAGGTACTCATTCATCCTCGGGGGTCTTCACTTGCCTCAGGACAAGTGATTGGAGTGAGGGATGGGAAATATTTAGATTTATTTTTCAGCCTCTTCATGCATTGGCAATGAGAAGCGACAACAACAAACATAGTTGTGAGTTATGGCATCGTAGGATGGACCACCTACATCATGGATCTCTCGGAGGACTGAGAGAGGTTGTGATCGGATTTCCATTGATCAGTATAGAACATTAGGATGTTTGTAGAGGGCGTGCGCTTGGTAAGTTTACCAAGGCATCGTTCCCTAATAGTGACACCAGGTTAGCTAGGATACTGGATTTAGTACACACAGATGTGTTAGGGCCCATGACTCGGAGGTCCTTGAGTGGTTGTGAGTACTATGTCACATTTATTGATGACTACTCGAGGAAGACTTGGATCTATTTCCTGAAGTCCAAGAGTGAGGTCTTCACACGGTTCCAAGAGTTCAGAGCTCTTGTGGAGAACCAATCGGGAAAGAGGATCAAAGTCTTGCAGTCGGATAACGGGGGAGAGTATTCCTCAAGACAGTTTGTAGACTTTTGTGCCCAACATGGCATTACAAGACAGATGACCTTACCCTACAACCCCTACGAAAACGAGGTTGCCAAGAGGAAGAACCAGGCCATTATCGATGTAGCAAGATCCATGTTGCATGATCAAAATTTTCCTTTGTACTTATGGGTAGAGGCATGTGCTACTGCAGTTTACCTGTAGAACATGAGCCCCCACAAGATATTGGGGAAGATGACTCTTGAGGAGCCCTTCACTAGTAGGAGGCCCGATGTCGAGCACATTAGGATCTTTGGGTGCTTGAACATTTCTCATGTCCCCTCAGAGAGGAGGAAAAATCTAGACCCCAAAACCCAACAGGAGATTCTAGTTGGATACTCAGAGGTGTCCAAATCCCATCACATCTACATTCTACCACTTAGGAGAGTGGTGGTGAGTCGAGATTTTAGATTTGAGTAGGATAGGGATTTTCATAGATATCTTGAGTTGAGATTCAGAGTTGAGGATGATGCATTGGCATTGATTGCAGTCTCAGAGGGAGCACAGCCTCAGGGTTTAGGGACACCAGTATTAGGGGTGACAGGGTCACCATGCACAGCTTCAGGGTCACAGTTAGAGAATTTTCAGTCAGACGGGGCACAAACTTTAGGATCTCAGAGTATTGAGACGAGTCCTGAGGCAATCACTCTTGGGAAGAGAGACCTTACTTCTCCGTTGACCACTTCAAGGAAGAGGAGACCTAGATGGTTTTTGGAGACCTTGAAGGAGGCCAAAGAGAATGTAGGGAAGCCCAAGAGTTAGGTTAGAGAGAGAAGGACTCCAGTCAGATTGGGAACATATTTGGCACTAGTGACGAGTATCATGGATACAAAGCCACAAACATTTACGCAGGTAGTGGACCAACAGGTCTGGAGAGAGGCCATTGTAGAGGATTATGACTCCATTGTGCACAATGATGTCTGGGATGTGGTTCCGAGGCAAGTGGGGAAGTTAGTTGTGACTTTGAGGTGGTTGTACAAGACCAAGATTGCTGCAGATGGAAACATTGAGAAATACAAGGCCCGTTTTGAGGTGCAAGGCTTCTCACATATTGAGGGAGTCGATTATGACAAGACTTTCGCACTAGTTGTGAGATACACCTCCATTAGGAGTATCATTTCCATAGCAACAGAGATGGGTTGGAGTATTCACCAGATGGATGTGAAGACTGCTTTTCTAAATGGGTTTATTGATGAGGAGTTGTACATAGAGAGATCACAAGGGTTTGAGGTCAGTGATAGGGAGATTCACGTGTGTATTTTGAGAAAGGCACTTTATGGACTGAAGCAAGCTCCCCGAGCTTGGTATTCTCGCTTAGACACTTACTTTCTTCAGATGGGCTTCGAGAAGAGAGATGTTGATCCTAACCTCTATTTCATCATTAGAGGTGAGGACACGCTTATTCTCATCTTATATGTGGATGATTTTTTCATCACTAGAGCTGAGGATATCATATCTGAGTGCAAGCTGGGACTTGCATCATAGTTTGAGATGAGTGATATTGGATTGATGCACTACTTTCTAGGTATGGAGGTATGGCAGGAGGAGGGTCATATATTTCTTGGGAAGGGGAAGTATGCAACATATATTTTGAGTAGATTTTAGATGGAGGATTGTAGACCCATGTCTAATCCTATGATTACCAACTGGAAGAATATTAGTGCTTAAGATATCCAGTTGGTAGATTCCATAGTTTATAGAAAGATGATCGGTTCACTCATGTATCTGGTTAACACTAGACCATATATTTGTTTTTCTGTGAACAGTCTCAGTTAGTACATCATTGAGCCGAGGAGTGTTCACATGGTTGGGGAAAAACACATTTTGAGGTACATTGTTGGGACAGTTGATTATGGCCTATAATATGTCATAGGAGATGGAGTCAATTTGGTTGGCTACACAGACTTAGATTGGGAAGGATGTGTTACTGACAGAAAAATCACCTCAGGGTGCTACTTTGGTTTGGGGTCAGGACTTGTTTTGTGGTTCAGCCGAAGAAGAAGTCAGTTGCTTTGAGTTCAGTCGAGGCAGAGTATATGTCAGCTAGTTAGGCCAGTTGCGAGGTGATTTGGCTTTGTAATATGATGGTTGGTTTGTTTGGTCAGGAGATGACACCAACCATCATTCACTGTGATAATCAGAGTTGCATAAAACTCTCTGAGATTCCAGTGTTTCATGACCAGTCGAAGCATATTGAGATGAGGTACCACTTCATTCATGATTGGGTTCAGACAGGGGCATTTTAGTTTCAGTATGTATTGATAGATGATCAGGTTGCATATATACTCACCAAGGCCTTGCCAAGGGGAAAACATGTCTACTTCAGAGACAAGATCGGCTTGGTGAGGAACACCTTCCTCAGTAAGAGAGAGTGCTGAGTTTTGTACCTTGGGAGGTGTTTCCCATGTGTTTCTGCTCTCCTACACACATGTGGGATGTACTATACACTTTGTTTCTAATTTCACTTTGACTTATGATTTTTAAGTCAAAAGTGAAATTTAGTCATTTATGCCTAAAATGACTATTAATTCACTGTGTGGGTGAATTAGGGACATAAACTAAACTTAGGGAACTTAACCCAAAGTGGGTTATTGAGTGAGATTGTATTTGAGCGATCTAAACCTTTTATTAGATGGGATATGGGTTGATCTCAACCATCCATTACTTAGGTTTCCTTATGGAGGTTCAAGAGGGGCACAAAGGGTGAAGGAGAGCTCATAACTTCATTTGCTCACTTGGAGAGGAAGAGAGGGAGATTTGAGATGAGGTTTATTGCATGAGGTTGCTTTATCTTGGGAGCATTCTTTCATGGAGGGAGGCATTCAACATCTATCTTGGTTTATTTACTGAGGAGGATTCATTACTATGGAGGGCGCACTTGTTGAGGAGGGTGCATCAGTAGTGGGGAAGACTTATACCCATCATATTGCAGTGAGATCAGTTGCAGAGGGATGCCATCCAATAGAGCTTCATTCCTATGGAGGAGTTTTCTATTCCGAGCTCACAGTTTGCTTCTGGAGAAGTTTCAATGGATTTGAGATATTGTATGGGGTGCGCACTTTCCTAGGGTGCACCTGGTTCTTTTGGACTTGTATTTCATCTTGGATCAAGCTTCTATTGTATCAAGTTCATCTATATTTTCTACTTGTTGTATTCCACCATCTGCTTTCCTCATATATAGACATATATCCCAAACTGGTTTTCCCTTGGGGGGGGGGGGGTTATCCAGGGTCATGTTGACCAAAAATACCTGTGTACAAAATTATGGGTGTTAATATTTTTAGATATGATTATTTTCAGCTGTAAATATCTTTAGGTGTGTTGTATTTATTTTAGTATGCATGTGCTAACTTCTGGTTACTAAAACTACATGCCAGAGAACCTAAAATTGCAAGTACAACCATAAAAAATAAGCAAGAATTTCTTGGACCGTTGGCTTTCCTAAAACAAAATAAAAACATTTACATAACAATTGAAACTTAGAGCCAATCTGTGGTCAAAGAAATACCCAGTTGGCAAGCTTGATAGGACTTGAAAATATTCACGATGTTGATCCTAGCATTGCTTGTTCATGGCATTGGCTTTCTGCATAATACCATGAACTTGTTGTTGGATGTGTGATCCGAAATTTATGAGAAGAATGAAATGAATACATATTATTAAAATATTCTTAACACAGAATAACAGAGACACAGTAAAAATGGTTTTCTATTCAATAAGAAAATAAGCTGAAA
>JASDQU010240516.1:157186-175476 GCA_032191745.1 Picea mariana | reverse complement strand
CACTATCCAATCTTAAAGAAGCAAGCTGAATCTTAGTTTCATCATCTTGAATTTTTTGTATCCTACAATACACCTTAATCTGACGAATCCAGTTATCTAATTTCTCAGCATTAACTTCTCCATTGTACATTGGCAATTCGAATTTAATATCAAGCTTTAACGAAGGAGTTTTACCATGTCCCTTTGGAGAATTCGGAAGAGGTCTTGAATTGGTAGAAGAAGAAGAAGATGGAGGAGAGGGTGGTGGAGAAGCACCATTCCCTCCATTTCCATTTGGATTTTTATCAACACTGTATCCCTTGTGCTTTGAAGGGTTGGAGCCTTCACTTTGCGACCTTGTATTCCTTTCCATCAAGATCTTCATCATCTCTCTCATTTCCATGACAGCCTTTCTGAGATCTTCATCTTCTGCAGGAACATGTTCATGACTCTCTTCATGAGACATACTTGGTGAATGCCTCCTTGAAACTTGCGGTGATGATATATGCTTCCTCCTTGAAGGATGAGAACTTGGATCTACAAGTTGACCTTCTCCTCTTGTGAGTTTCAACCTTGTGAGCATCAAAAAACAAAACACTTGCAAATAATCAAGTCTTCAAAAACCTAAGCTCTGATACCAACTTGATCTAAAAATGAAGAAGACTTGAATTCTTGAAAATATTTGCAAGTTAAATTTTATGTGTTAAAATGCAAATGGATCAACTTTGCAACACAACTTTAATAGGATTTACTCATTCAAGATGCATATAAACAGTAGCAATAACAGTGAATAGAAAAACACATGACACAGCAAATGATAAAGGAGTTCACCCCTCTCTTGGGCTACATCTCCTGGTCCAGCTTCCAATGGATCATTTGTATTATTTTCTCAAAGTTCTCAAAAATGTCCTTTACAATTCTCAAAACGCCAAATAGACTGCTCCAATGGCTTCAAAATTTCCAAAAACCCCTAGCTGGGCTTTTTCGGCACCCCGTTTGGCCAAAAATTGAAGAAGATAGGCTTCCTGGAAGTCCCCCTTCAAACTTGTTGTCTCTGCATCTACAAAACGCACCCTTGTTGGCTCAACCTATCCCACACGCATATTTAAGCAGTAAAACTTAGCACCGGGCGCAACCACATGACCGGTACAAACTGTCAAATGGTCACGTGTTGGCCCTTAACCGTCCAAGGCCCATGGGCACATAGCCGCCATATGACCTCGCGCACATATAAAAAGGTCCGAGTCCAAACCATAGGACAACGATCGACGCGTTGGTGGTTCTATGCACAACACATGTGACCGGGCTATATTAAAAGGTCTATGTTAAAACACATGCACGCACCTGTGGTCATATTACAACACATACGACCGGGGTTTAGTTTGAATGTGCGCACAAAGATTTAAATCATGGCCATATTACAATATAACATAACCACGGGTTGGGGCTAGGCCCCAGCCTGACCCCCCACCCAAACTTACAACATTTGAATTCAAATAGAATCTGCACCATATAGTGTTAAAAAACACTATGGTGGTGCATTGGTTGGTGGTCTTTGCCAAATCTTTGCACGCGGGTGGAGGTCACGGGGTCAAATTCGGTGGACTCCAAATAAATTTTAAACCAATACATAGGGGACACGTGGCGGCCATTGATTGCACCACGTGTCGCAATTCCATTCGCTGCAAACAATCCATGTCACCTGCCAACTGTCCAACTAGATGCCTACCACGTATCATACGGTCTGCCACGTTAGCATCCGTACAGACTATATGGACTGTACAGTCAGCATCCCCTTTTTTTTGCCTATTTGTCATTTGGAACAGAATGCGATATCTCTCGCTCGCGACGTCCGTTTGAACCCAAACGAGTTGCGTTGGGTTCGTAATGATGAGGCCTACGCTCTCGTTCGATTTGAAGTGATTCTGCACACTTTGAATTTTTGAGCAAAATTTGATCCCCTGGATCATTAAAGCCTCACTATTTAGAGAAAAGAAGACATGAAATTCATAATTTGTTTTAAAAAGATTTTTCTAGTCTTTGATTCAAGCTTACAAATGAGTCTCCTTTTTCTTTATGTTGTGAGAGTTTTTTCTCATCCATGTTATCTATCTTTGTGAAGGAATAATAATCATCCCTTCCCTTTTTGTGCTCCCTCCTTTTCTTTGGCAATCTTAAATTATCTCATTGACCATGATCAACAACCTTGATAATTGAGTACATACCTCCACCTAATGTTTGTTTCATACCTCTTGCTCAACTACCACCTTACATACTTTTTGGACATTGACTTTATTTTTGAAAAACAACTGTCATGATAACCCACCATTTTCTTTAACCAAACCTTGTTCATACTCTAGGATATCTAATCTCCATCATCTAATATCCTATGCATCAAATGCATATTATCTTTGCAAAGAATTTCCTCGTATTCTCTTTATTGCCCTCGATAAAATCCTAACCTCTAATGTTATGTTGCCATGTGTCCTCTTTGGTGTCATCATCCTATTGTTGTGGATTTCAAAACTTTTGGAGTCCTTTCTTCTTATGTCCTCTAAATATATTCAACCCCAACCTCCATGAAATTTAAAATTCAAAGAGGGTGTGCAATATTATACGTTGTCCAGGGGACGCTCTTGCATTAGAGTCCCCTAGTAATTGGAGAAGTGAGCTCATGCTTACAATATTGGGATAGGATGTGCATGTAATGGTTGCCCAACTTGGCCAAGCCCTTTTTTGAAAATCCATGTGGCTTCTTCTAAACCCTTACCTTCTTAATGAACTAGATATTATTTTGTCTTTTGGCCCCTAATTTTGTTGCTTGTAAATCTTTCTTCTAATTTAATTATGCTCTCATCCTTCTATCACTCTAGAATCTTCTCTTTCCAATCAACAATATACTCATATTCACCCCCATGATACTCATACACTTCAATTGTATTGAATGTTGATGAGATATCCAAACTTTTGATACTTCTAGCACATAAATTCTATGTAAAATTTATTCAAAATCCTGAAAGGTCCTATCTTCATCATCTTCATTATCTTGTTATATTTTCCTCCAGGGAACCTTTCCTTCCACGGATGTGTTAACATAAAGTCTCCTTCAAATTTCTTCTCTCTTCTTTTCTAATAATCTCTCTTCTTATACTCTTGGTTGCTCCATTATAGTTTCTTCTTGAATTTCTCATGCACTTATTGCATATGCTTTGCAAATGAATCTACATCTACACTTCTCTTGTCTTCTTCATGCAAGCTTGACAAATATGTTATTCCTCTTGGTGATGTCCCATTCAAAATTTGGAAAGGTATCCTTTCCATCAATCTATTCACTAAATTATTGTACACAAACTCACTAGTGCCAACACCATATCCCACCATCTTGGTTTCTTTCCTACCAAACATCTTAACATGTTTTGAAGGCTCATGCTCACTACTTCAGTTTCCTCATCAGAGTACAGATGATATAAAAAAATGAATTGTAATCTTGTATTTATCTTTTTCCACAAGGTCCTCTATAAGTGACCCATGAATTGATTTTCACTATCTAATATTATGCTCCTTCAAAAACCATGCAAACAAACCACTTCTCTAAAGAATAGAAAACCTATGTTAGTTGCAACACTAGTTTTCTAACATGGAATGAAATGCACAATTTTTGAGAATCTATCTATAACTACGAAGAAAGAATCATTATTTGTTTGGGCTTTTGGCAATCCCAACATGAAAATCCATGCTAATATCTTTCCATGGTGGCTTTAATACTAGAAATGACTTGAACAGTCCAATATTTTGGCTTCTTCCCTTTTCATGCTCACAAATTCTGCAACCTCCAAGCAACTTCTTAACATATTTGCTAACTATCACCCAATATTATCTCTCTTCAACCAAATCTCAAGTATTATCCATTCCAAAATGGCTACTTAGGATACCACTGTGTAGATCTCTTATGACGATCTCCTTCATTAACCCTCTTGGGATGCACAATTTCTAATTTCTAAACATAAATCCTTCTTGGGTGTTAATCCAAATATGGAGTCTAGTCTCCATTCCAGGCTTCCTTGCTAGCTTTCCATGCTTCAACAAATTATTTAGTTGTCTTGTTGGCACCAAAATTTTTGGGTTTAGTTTTGTGTGCACTCATTCCATAGTTTTTCACACGCTGGACGACAAAGAATGCCCATCAGACCAATTTTTGTCAATTGTGCACCAAGCTTAAAGACTACCAAGTGCACATCGGTCCGATTTTTTTTAGTTGCGCCAAAAAACGAAAAGATGCTTGCCTGAATCAAGAAATGAATCATCAAGAAATCTCCCCAAATGATTGTTGGAGTTACTTCAAACACACCTAGGATTTATTTTTCCTAAGGGTTTCGCTTGTTTATTAGTCATAATTAGTCATTATCCAGTTTCCTATATTTTAGGGGAGAATATTCCACCTGGAGATTATTCTCTTTCAGTTGACACTTCAGTTTGAATAGTTGAGTTGAGTTTAGATGTTGCATTGGTTTTGTCACCATGAAACATTGGGATCATCACCAGATAATGCGCACTTTCCTTGGGATCATCACCAGACTGGCACATTACCCTTGATTTCCTGAGTTAACTCCTCACTACTCTTTGTTCAGTCAGTTAACTCAAGACTAGTTGACTAGTTAACTCAGACTAGGTGGCAGTTTACTCCCGTAACTGCCTGAGAGACTAGACTAGGTGACAGTTCACTACCGTAACTATTGGTGTGTGTCCATATCACTCTAGACCACCACTATGACTCTTTATTTACTCATGTATCCCATATCTATTGTAAATTATTCACTCTTTGAGTGTGGAATACCATTAATGAGAATTCTTCCATTCTTTCTCTCTTACTTCTTATTTCTCAATTTCTCTCTACAAATGTGTGTAGTATTTTCTAGCTAGATCTATTCTATGCAAGTTCAACACATTTACATGGTATTTGAGCTGACGGACTGCTAAGCAAAAGCTACACCAAATTATTTTTTGCAGGTACTGAAGATTGAAGAACACATAAAGATGGAATATATGTTTTACTCACCAACAATACTTTTCACGCCTCATAACTATTTGGAATGGAAGCCAAAAATTATGCTTCATCTTAGATGTCGAGGCTTGTACCAAATAGCTATGGCAATGGAAGTGGAGCCTTATTCCGTCGATGAGAAAAATGACTTTCTCAATAGACAACATATGGCCATAGGATTTATCTGCATGTCTATTTCTCCATAAATTCTCCACCAATTATGTGATGTCACACAAGAATTCACTCCAAATGAATTATGGAGCAGGTTGGAGGTTTTATTTGGGAATAAGGAAGAATGCATGAAAAATGTTGACAAGATAAAGAATGTAGAAAAGCCACTGAAAGATAAGTCATCTCAGTTTGAAGAGCCTTCTACACAAGTATTTGCAGAAATTTGTATCCCATTAATTGAAGATGATGTCTACTCCATTTCAGATTTGTTTTCTAAAATTCATGTGGAATATATATGGCATGCATCTCAGGTGTCACATGTAGACATTTTTCCATGCGCAATGCATGCATCTCAGGAGACAAAACGATAGCCGTGCACATCAGAATCACTTACAATATTTTATGATAATAATTTGCAGAAACAAATTGTATATTTGAATTCGTCTCAGGAAAATATCCAATTTCAAAAAAACAATCGTCGAAAATGGAGTCCGGGAAGTGAAGTTATGATCGTTTTAAAATCAACCAAATTTCGGTGTTTTCCAGAAATGGCTGCACGGTTTTCAAAATTTCATCCAAACTTTATTTGGATATTATTCATTACAAGAAGATAAAGTGGATATGTGTGGACATCTCAATAGTTCATATATTTCATCATATCCATGGAGACATCTACATCTACATCTTCAACAAAATCTTCAACGAGCACAAACTTGCATAGTTGCGAGGTCTTCTTGGAGTGAAGGACAAGGTTGCTTAGCAACTGTTTTTTTTTCCTTCTAATTTTTTTTTACATACATTGTACCTAGAGGGGGCATTTTTCCCATGAGGTTTTCCCTCTTTACTCACTTCATTTCAGTGTATCTTTTGTATTTGGGTACCTAACATAGCCTCATTGCCAGGACCCATTCTTTATTTTCACCATTGTGATGTTTAGGGGGGGTGTTGGAGTTACTTCACACACACCTAGGATTTATTTTTCCTAAGGTTTTTCCTTATTTATTAGTCATAATTAGTCATTATCTAGTCTCCTATATTTTAGCGGAGAATATTATCTTTCAGTTGACACTTCAGTTTGACTAGTTGAGTTGAGATTAGATGTTGCATTGGTTTTTTCATCATGCAACATTGGGATCATCACCAGATAATGCGCACTTTCCTTGGGATCATTACCATAATGGTACATAACCCTTGATTTCCTAAGTTAACTCCTCACTACTCTCTGTTCAGTCAGTTAATTGAAGACTAGTTGACTAGTTAACTCAGACTAGGTGGCAGTTCACTCCCGTAATTGCCTCAGAGACTAGACTAGGTGGCAGTTCACTCCCATAACTATTGGTGTGTGTCCAGATCACTCTAGACCACCACTATGACTCATTATTTACTCATGTATCCTATATCTATTGTAAATTATTCACTCTTTGAGTGTGGAATACCATTAATGAGAATTCTTCCATTCTTTCTCTCTTGCTTCTTCTTTCTCAATTTCTCTCTGCAAATGTGTGTAGTATTTTCTAGCTATATATATTATGTGTGGGTTCAACACATTTACATGGTATCCGATCTGATAGACTGCTAAGAAAAAGCTACACCAAATTATTTTTTGTAGGTACTGAAGATTGAAGAACACATAAAGATGGAATCTATGTTTTACTCACCAACAATACTTCTCATGCCTCATAACTATTTGGAATGGAAGTCAAAAATTATATTTCATCTTAGATGCAGAGGCTTGTACCAAATAGCTATGGCAATGGAAGTAGAGTTTGATTCTGCTGATGAGAAAAATGACTTTCTCAATAGACAAGATATGGCCATAGGATTTATCAACATGTCTATTTCTCCAAAAATATCCACCAAGTATGCGATGTCACACAAGAATTCATTCCAAATGAATTATGGAGCAGGTTGGAGGTTTTATTTGGGAATAAGGAATAATTCATGCAAAATTTTGACAAGATAGAGAATGTAGAAAATCCACTGAAAGATAAATCATCTTGGTTTGAAGAGCCTTCTACACAAGTATTTGCATAAATTTGTATCCCATTAATTGAAGATGATGTCTACTCCATTTCAGATTTGTTTTCTGAAATTCATGTGGAATATATATGGCATGCATCTCAGGGGTCACAAGCAGACATTTTTCCATGCGCAATGCATGCATCTCAGGAGACAATAAGGGAGCCACACACATCAAAATCAATTATGATATTTTATGATAATAATTTGTAGAAACAAATTGTATATTTGAATTCATCTCGGGAAAATATCCAATTTCAAAAAAACAATTGTCTAAAACGAAGTTCGGGAAGTGAAGTTATGATTGTTTTCAAATCAACCAAATTTCAGCGTTTTTTTGGAAACGACCGCACGGTTTTCAATATTTCATACAAAATTTATTTGGATATTATTCATTACAAGAAGATAAAGTGGATATGTGTGGACATATCAATAGTACATATATTTCATCATATCCATGGATACATCTACATCTTCAACAAAATCTTCAACGAGCACAAACTTGCACAGTTGTGAGGTCTTCTTGGAGTGAAGGACAAGGTTGCTTAGCAACTGTTTTTTGTTCCTTCTCATTTTTTTTTACATACATTGTACCTTGAGAGGGGGGTTCCCTCTTTCCTCTCTTCATTTCAGTGTATATTTTGTATTTGGGTACCTAACATGGCCTCATTGTTAGGACCCATTCTTTATTTTCACCATAGTGATGTTTAGGGGGGGTGTTGGAGTTACTTCACACACACCTAGGATTTATTTTTCCTAAGATTTTCCCTTGTTTATTAGTCATAATTATTCATTATCCAGTCTCCTATATTATAGGGGAGAGCATTCTCTTTCAGTTGACACTTCAATTTGACTAGTTGAGTTGAGTTTAGATGTTGCATTGGTTTTTTTACCATACAACATTGGGATCATCACCAGATAGTGCACACTTTCCTTGGGATCATCACCGGAATGGAACATTACCCTTGATTTCCTAAGTTAATTCCTCACTACTCTTTGCTCGGTCAGTTAACTGAAGACTATTTGACTAGTTAACTCAGACTAAGGGGGAATTCACTCCCGTAACTGCCTGAGAGACTAGACTAGGTGACAGTTCACTCCCATAACTGTTGGTGTGTGTCTAGATCACTCTGTACCACCACTATGACTCATTATTTAGTCATGTGTCCTATATCTATTGTAAATTATTCACTGTTTGAGTGTGGAATATCGTTAATGAGAATTCTTCCATTATTTCTCTCTTGCTTATTCTTCCTCAATTTCTCTCTGCAAATGTGTGTAGTATTTTCTAGCTAAATCTATTCTATGCAGTTTCAACACATTTACATGGTATTCGAGTTGACAGACTTCTAAGAAAAAGCTACACCAAATTATTTTTTGCAGGTACTGAAGATTGAAGAACACATAAAGATGGAATCTTTGTTTTACTCACCAACAATACTTCTCACGCCTCATAACTATTTGGAATGGAAGCCAAAAATTCTTCTTCATCTTATATCATTTTAAAAATCGTCCAAAATGGAGTTCGAGAAGTGAAGTTATGATCATTTTAAAATCAACCAAATTTCAGCGTTTTTTTTGGAAACGGCCGCACGGTTTTCAAAATTTCATCCAAACTATACTTATATATTATTCATTACAAGAAGATAAAGTGGATATGTTTTGACATCTCAATAGTGCATATATTTCATCATATCCATGTAGACATCTACATCTTCAACAAAATCTTCAACAAGCACAAACTTGCACAGTTGTGAGGTCTTCTTGGAGTGAAGGACAAGGTTGCTTAGCAACTGCTTTGTGATCCTTCTCATTCTTTTTACATACATTGTACCTTGAGGGGGGGGGGGTTCCCATGAGGTTTTCCCTCTTTCCTCACTTCATTTCAGTGTATCTTTTGTATTTGGGTACCTAACATGGCCTCATTGTCAGGACCCATTCTTTATTTTCACCATAGTGATGTTTAGGGGGCGTGTTGGAGTTACTTCACACACACCTAGGATTTATTTTTCTTAAGGTTTTCCCTTGTTTATTAGTCATAATTAGTCATTATCAAGTCTCCTATATTTTAGGGGAGAATATTCCACCTGGAGAATATTCTCTTTCAGTTGACACTTCAGTTTGACTAGTTGAGTTGAGTTTAGATGTTGCATTGGTTTTGTCACCATGCAACATTGGGATCATCACCAGATAAAGCACACTTTCCTTGGGATCATCACTAGACTCACACATTACCCTTGATTTCCTGATTTAACTCCTCACTACTCTTTGTTCAGTTAGTTAACTGAAGACTAGTTGACTACTTAACTCAGACTAAGTGGCAGTTCACTCTCGTAACTGCCTGAGAGACTAGACTAGGTGGCAGTTCACTCCCATAACGTATGGTGTGTGTCCAAATCACTCTAGACCACCACTATGACTCATTATTTACACATGTATCCTATATCTATTGTAAATTATTCACTCTTTGAGTGTGGAATACCATTAATGAGAATTCTTCCATTCTTTCTCTCTTGCTTCATCTTTCTCAATTTCTCTCTGCAAATGTGTGTAGTATTTTCTAGCTAGATCTATTAAGTGAAGGTTCAACACATTTAGATGGTATCTGAGCTGACGGACTTCTAAGAAAAATCTACACCAAATTATTTTTTGAGGGTACTGAAGAATGAAGAACACATAAAGATGGAATCTATGTTTTACTCACCAACAATACTTCTCACACCTCATAACTATTTGGAATGGAATCCAAAAATTCTTCTTCATATTAGATGCAGAGGCTTGTACCAAATAGCTATGGCAATGGAAGTGGAGCCTGATTTCGCTGATGAGAAAAATGACTTTTTCAATAGACAAGATATGGCCATAGGATTTATCTGCATGTCTATTTCTCCAATAATTCTCCACCAAGTATGTGATGTCACACAAAAATTCACTCCAAATGAATTATGGATCAGGTTGGAGGTTTTATTTGGGAATAAGGAAGAATGCATGCAAAATGTTGACAAGATAGAGAATATAGAAAAGACACTGAAAGATAAATCATCTCAGTTTGAAGAGCCTTCTACACAAGTATTTGCAGAAATTTGTATCCTATTAATTGAAGATGATGTCTACTCCATTTCAGATTTGTTTTCTGAAATTCATGTGGAATATATATGGCATGCATCTCAGGGGTCACATGCAGACATTTTTCCATGCATAATGCATGCATCTCAGGAGACAAAAGGGGATCCACGCACATCAAAATAAATTATGATATTTTATGATAATAATTTGTAGAAACAAATTGTATATTTGAATTCATCTTGGGAAAATATCCAATTTCAAAAAAACAATCGTCCAAAATGGAGTCCGGGAATTGAAGTTATGATTGTTTTAAAATCAACCAAATTTCAGCGTTTTTCCGGAAACGGCCGCATGGTTTTCAATATTTCATCCAAACTTTATTTGGATATTATTCATTAGAAGAAGACAAAGTGGATATGTGTGGACATCTCAATAGTTCATATATTTCATCATATCCATGGAGACATCTACATCTTCAACAAAATCTTCAACGAGCACAAACTTGCACAGTTGCGAGGTCTTCTTGGAGTGAAGGACAAGGTTGCTTAGCAACTGTTTTTTGTTCCTTATCATTTTTTTTTACATACATTGTACCTTGAGGGTGGGGGGTTCTCATGAGGTTTTACCTCTTTCCTCACTTCATTTCAGTGTATCTTTTGTATTTGGGTACCTAACATGGCCTCATTGCGAGGACCCATTCTTTATTTTCACCATAGTGATGTTTAGGGGGGTGTTGGAGTTACTTCACACAGAATTAGGATTTATTTTTCCTAATGTTTTCCCTTGTTTATTAGTCATTATCTAGTCTCCTATATTTTAGGGTAGAATATTCCACCTAGAGAATATTCTCTTTCAGTTGACACTTCAGTTTGACTAGTTGAATTGAGTTTAGATGTTGCAATGGTTTTGTCACCATGCAACATTGGGATCATCACCAGATAATGTGCACTTTCCTTGGGATCATCACCATACTGGCACATTACCGTTGATTTCCTAAGCTAACTCCTCACTACTCTTTGTTCAGTCAGTTAACTGAAGATTAGTTGACTAGTTAACACACACTAGGTGGCAGTTCACTCCCGTAACTGCCTGAGAAACTAGACTAGGTGGCAGTTCACTCTCGTAACTATTTGTGTGTGGCCAGATCACTCTAGACCACCACTATGACTCATTATTCACTCATGTATCCTATATCTGTTGTAAATTATTCACTCTTTGAGTGTGGAATATCGTTAATGAGAAGTCTTCCATTCTTTCTCTCTTGCTTCTTCTTTCTCAATTTCTCTCTGAAAATGTGTGTAGTATTTTCTAGCTAGATCTATTATGTGTAGGTTCAACACATTTACAATGATTACTACCATCAACATTCGAAGAATTGGGATGACTAGAGAATGACTTGGCTAGAAAATTAAGATCAACATTGATACAGAAAGTTGACGTGGAGCATTGGCAGATACTAGAAGAATGTGAGGTAGTTTTGTCAAACAAATGAGTGGAGAAGAGAAGAAAGAGAAGAAACTCTTCAACAATGAAAGTTATAAAAGGAAGCACTAATATTATAAATAGGGTTAGTTGAATGGTTGATTAGCTAGTTAGGTACTGAGGAAAAGAGATTCATTGAGTCTTGAGTATTGAACTCGCTCTGAGCCTGTTGTAATATTGTAATTCTTTGAATAGATTCATGTGTCTATCATATGTCTGATTTTTTAGCAAGGGAACATTGTGAAATATGTTATATTTAATATTATTTATATAGAGAGGATATGAAGTTCTATGGATTTCATATGTATCTTTCATGCGCAATGTATATCTCTATTGCGATGGAATACTTCCAGTAATAAATATGTGACAGTTATGATCCATTCTGTGTCTATCATGTATGAGTTTAATATGTGTGTATATCGTTTTAATTCTTAGTCCTAATATTTTGTTAGATATGAGATGCATGGATGCCAATTCTAGTGACCTTTCGTGTGTTTAGCCTTCATCCTTGTCACAAGACCTTATGGTATTTGTGATCCTCTCTACATCTTGGATGAGACCTTCCTTGGCATTGGTCAAGGATTGATATGATGGTACTCTGGGATTTTTGTTGGACAACTCTGGATGAACCTTGGGTCTAAACTCCCCAACGTTAACAAGGGCATGCACAAGTGTGGATCAAAACACCCAACAAATGGTTCAATGTCGGGACCTGAAAGTCTTGTTGAGAATGATGAAGGAAAGAAATGAGGTGGAATCCCTATAAGGAGGAAATTCAAGACTGGATAGAGGAAAAATAATATGATTTTTCCTGAATAGAGACTCAATGATTGAGAGTGAATGAAAATCAATGGAAATTCATGTGTATTTACGCAGATATGCATGAGATTTTCTTTGCGAAATTTCTTTCTCTGTTGCACAAATGGATAAAAAGGCAAGGCGATACCAACTCTTTGGTGTGGCCATTGGAGCCAGTGGTTTGGGATCAAGACAATCTTGAAGAATTGAAAGTGTTGGATAAAAAGTGGACTCAGTTTATTGACTTCTGGTTTGCTCGAGTAAAAGAAGGCTACATTGTTGAATTCGTCATGGAATACACTCATTCTTTTAACAAGGCTGAATTTTTTTTTGCAGGAGGATTGAAAAGGTGGATGTCAGAAGAAATTTATTTTTGGATAAAAATTGTATTCATGGGGAAAGGGATAATGAACATGGAGGCCGATTGAATGGTTGAGTAAAATCCCCTAGCCTACGTGAAGGGAGGGGGGGGTTCTGCAAAGATAGGGGAAATTCAGAAAAGAAAAAGAATGGGTATGTTGAGGACGATCTAGAAATTGTCAAGATGAGGTGAGGTATGAAATGGACCTAGAAGAGAAGAGGATAAAAAATTCGAGAGGTACGGAAGAATATTTGAGATAAGGATAAGAGTGATAGAGAGAGGTGGAAAATAATTATCCAGGGGCGCATGACAAGGGGTTGGGTCCAATATGAAGAGAAAATAAACTGCACCAAGTGGTAGTGAGGGAGAATATCCTATGCCAGAGAGGAGCATGAGAGAGGACAGGCCCACAAAGAGGCATGGCATAGAGGATATGGTGTCTAGTACGAATACCAATAGTGATACTAGTACAAAACTAGGTGACAAAGTCTACACCCCTTGGTTGTTGTGGAGTCCCACAACCTTAGAAGGAGATGAAGCATACAGAATTTTCACAACCTTAGAAGTAGATGAAGCATAGAGCATAGAAAGAGAGGATAGAACATAGAGTAGTAGTGTGTTGTTTGGAGAAAGCGATTGTGCATGGAGTGGTATTGTGCAGTTTAGACTGGGATTTAGAGTGCATATTTGTAGTGCGCAGGTCATCCCCGAAAGACAAATGCACATTTTTGGCACGTAGTTAGGATATAAAAGTTGAGTGCAGAGTGTTGATTCACCAGAAGAAAAGGAAGGTGGAGGCTCCCCTAGTGGTGGGGGAGATGAACTAACAATAGTAGATGGTATTGTGCGGTTGCAAGTAGATACCTCTCTGAGTCACCTCGTACCACACCCTTGTGCATTTTTTTATCAAGAAGAAAACAAAACAGATAATGAAGATATTGGAGTGGAATAAAGAAAAGAATAAGAGATAAGTGAAGAGATGAGTGAAGTAGAAGGTGAATTCAAAAATACTTTACCCCAAGCAATAATATTGTGGAAATATCAAGCCCCTAACAGTTAGAGAAGAGGAACTAGCTCGAGTTTGAAGATGGTGATTCAAGATAGTACACTAAGGTTGCATGTGTTCCATGGAATAGGTAAGGATGATGCAAAACTAAACTGGTTTACCTGTGAAGCAATCTGGTTTGTAAAGAGAATTACAAACGAAGTAGGAAAAATTTTGCAGCTGGAGACCATGTTTAGAGATAGAGCCCTAACAAGGTATATGAAGTATGCGGATATTGTTCTAGCAAGACAAGTGAGGTCCATAATTGAGATTAAGCATGATATACTTAGGGAGTTCCAAAAGCCTAATTCATAACCCCAATGTATTATAGAGATAAAATAGATCAAGAAGAAGGATGGAGAAACTGTATGATATTATGACTAGTAGTTTAACATCTTGTTGGATAGGCTAATGTTCCAAATCCAGGACATGCAACATAGGGAATGGTTCATTGTAGGTTTAATCCCCCATATCTGAGTCCCTCTCACCTAGTAGAAGGTGACACATTAGGAGGAGGATGTCGAAATTGCAATGTGTTTGGAAGCTACACCTAGAGGCACAGAGACATCAACCAAAATGGCGCAGGTCCAGTCGCAAATATCCAACCAGACGATGCAGCTGCAAGATATAGTGAATACTAAAGTCATGCACAAACATGTATGGTGTACCACATGTCGCTATGAGGGGTATCACAGAGATGAGTGTTTGGTCCTTCCAAATTATGTGGCGGCAGGAACGCCAAGTCCATTTCCATCTAGGAAGATGGAATGGTGTGAAATATGCATACACTAGGCATGATGGGGGATGTCTCACATTCCATTCTGCAAGTTTCGTAAATATGTTGGGCATGATGTCAATAGCTTCTGCTCCCGCTAGTTAGTGTAATATAATACCCGTGATTTATTTTGGGTACAAGAAGAGAAAAAAGGTGGTGAGTGTGATGGCATAGAAAGAGGCAGATACCAAGGAGGTCCCTGAGGTGGATATGGGTACGATCGCAGCCAGGGATATGGCGGAGGGGGAGGTAGAGTCCACACATGTTTTAGTTGTTTGGTATGTGTTATATTCTTTGCACGAGTCACATTTTTTCCTCGTTTTTCATGTTTCCTCGATTTTTGTGTCCATTGTTGGGGTGGTTTTTCAGCACATGGTTGTTTTCCAATGGTTTTCTATTTCTGATTAAATTAGGGTTGTTAAATAATCCAGGTCATTGGGTTAGGGTTTTGGATGCCGCTGGCTCCTATATGTATATTGTATTGTAAACTATGTATCACTATGAATGAATATAGAATATGTTAGTTTTCCTGGTTTGGGTTTCCAGGGGAAAAATATCTGTGTAATGTTTGTATTTTCCATTGTATCTTTTCTGTTCTTTTACTGAAAATATGTTTGCAGTAAATATCGTACAAGGTTAAAATATACATTTGGTATCAGAGCTTTGTTGGCTTCAGGGGTATGCCTTTGTGGTCAAGGGTTTGGCTCGAGACTATGATAAGCCTTGTTACAATGGGAGATATGTGGTATTGATTTTTCAGGTGAAAACAAATGGCAAGCAATTCGAAAATGGAGATCGAGAAGTTTAATGGGAAAATTTTTGAGTTGTGGAAGCTCAATATGGAAGATCTATTGGTGGACAGAGATCATTGTATCATGGTAGATCCAGGTAATACACCTACAGGAACTTCAAAAGATGACTGGAAAAAGTTGGATCGGAAGATGAAGAGCACAATTTGACTGTCTCTCAGATTCAGTATTACTGAATGTGTCAGAGGAAGCTACAACCAAGGACTTATGGGATAAGTTGGGGAAATTGTATTAGTATAAGTCCCTAGTAAATAAAATATTCCTGAGAAAGAAGTTATATAACCTGAGGATGAGAGATGGAGACTCAGTGGTCGAGCATTTGAATGCCTTCAATACTGTGGTAAGTGAGTTAGTATCTGTTGAGATTAAAATTTCAGATGAAGATAAGTGTATTAGTTTACTATGTTCTTTACCAGTCTCGTGGGATAGTCTAGTTGTGGCCATAAGTAGTAATACAACTGCCTTGAAGTTTGATGAATTGGTCACATCCTTGTTGTCGGAGGAGATGACACAGAATAATATGGAAGGATAGAGCACAGACGCATTATTTGCAAGAGGATGCTCCTAGGAAAGAAATATATCTAATTTCTCAAGTGGGATATCTAAGTCTAAGGGTAGATATAAATCTTCCAGAAATATTGTAAATGAACGTTGGATATTTGGAAAATAAGGGCACTACAAGAAGCAATGTAGATCCGAAGTTGAGAAAAAGAAGGGATCTGAAGAATATCCATCTACAGAAGAAAATACCTCCAAGGAAGAAGGAAGGGATGTGTACTTGGATTCTTCAAGAACACATGCAGATCATGAGGCATGGTTGGTTGACTCAAGTGCATCCTTTCATATGAATCCCCACAAAGAGTGGTTCTGTGAATATGAAAGGTATGATGGAGGTAATGTTTTCCTAGGTGATGACTCGACAACCAGAATCATAGATCAGGGAAAATTCAAGTTAAGGCTCATAGATGGAAGGATTAGAACACTACCTAGTGTTATGCACATCCCAGGATTGGCCAGAAATTTTATTTATGTAAGAAGAATGGACGATGTAGAGGTAAAAACAATATTTGAAAAGGAAACCTGCAGGATGGTTCGAGGATCAATGGTGTTGTTGAAGGGAGTTTGGTTTGTAACTCTGTATAAGCTGCAAGGAAGCACTATAAGTGATGGGTGTAATATTTCCATTGTTTCTTATATTGGATTTGAAGAAGAAAGAACTCATATAGTCTATGGAGAAAATGTTATGCTCTGGCATCAAACATTGGGGCATATCGGAGAGAAGGGTCCTCGACTACTACATGGTAAAGGTATGGTTGAAGGTATGTCTAACTGCTCTCTAGATTTTGATTTCTTTGAACATTGTGTATATGGGAAGAAGAATCGAGTAATATTCCCCTCTGGTGGAACGAGGGCAGAAGAAATTTTACAGCTATTTCATAGTGATGTTTTTGGACCTGTGTTAGTCCCGTCATTGGGAAAATCTATGTACTATGTCTCATTTATAGATGACTTCTTGAGGAATACTTGGATATATTTCCTCAGGAATAAATCTGAAGTCTTTGACAGGTTTAAAGAGTTTAAGGCTCTTTTTGAGAATCAAACAAAGAAAATAATTCAAGTGTTGAGGACAGATAATGGCGGAGAGTTCTGCAGGAATGAATTTGAAGAATTTTGTAAGAAGTGTGGTATACAAAGGTAGAAGACTACTCCATATACACCTCATTAGAATGGAGTTGCAGAAAGGATGAACATGACGTTGATGGAAAAATCAAGGTACATTCTCAGTGGTGTCGGGTTAGGGAAAGAATTTTGGGTAGAGGCAGTGGGTACTACATGTTACCTGGTCAACAGATCACCCTCATCAACGCTGGATGACAAGACTTCACAAAAGGTATGGACTGGTAAGAAACCTTCTCTCACACATCTCAAGGTATTTGGTTGTGATGCATATGTTCATGTTCCAAAGGAAAACATGAGTAATCTAGATAAGAAGGTTGCAAAGTGTATCTTTATTAGAGATAAAGATGGTCTCAAAGGTTATAAGATTTAGAACCTGGAAACTAAGAAGGTAGTGTATAACAGAGATGTGGTATTTAGATAAATGAAGGATGTTGTTAAATAGGAATTCCTACCTAGTAAGGAAGAACCAGAGAAAATAGAGTTTTATTTAAAGGATGATGAATCAGACTCTACAAAAGAACATGAATAAGAAGAAGAAGATCCTCATACTTCAGTATTGAGGAGATCGGTTCGAGAAAGAAGGTTGCCGGAAAGGTATACTCCATCTGATTTTTGTTCAAATTTTTCTTTGTCTATTATTGATGATCATCCTAGAACTGTCAGGGAGGCAGTGGATTCAGAGGATGGAAATCTATGGAAAAAGGCTATGGATGAAGAAATGGAAGCCTTGGATAAGAATGAGGCTTGGGATCTAGTGGAGTTGTTGACTGGAAGAAATCCCATTGGCAGCAAATGGATATTTAAAAATAAGTTGAATGCAGAAGAAAAAGCGGAGAAATACAAAGCTCGGTTAGTAGCAAAGGGTTATTCCCAGAATGAGGGAATTTATTTTGGTGAGATTTTTTCTCCTGTTGCCAAGCTAACCTCTATAATATTTATGTTATCTGTTGCTACTGCATTTGATTTTGATGTAGAAAAGATGGATGTGAAGACAACATTCCTACATGGGGATCTGGAAGAAGAAATCTATATGAAGCAGCCAGAAGGATTTGTTGTGAAGGGAA
>JASDQU010240516.1:130279-140969 GCA_032191745.1 Picea mariana | reverse complement strand
ATAGTTCTCCAAGTAATGACATTTCAAATTCATTTTGCATATCTTTTGCAAATTTCTGGCTTAACCTGTCATCATCACTACCAAAAATAATATCATGAACATAAACTTCAACTAATAAAATATTACCTTGACTTACCTTGATGTAGAGGTTGTTGTCTGCACTTCCTTTTCTAAACCCTGTTTGATGTAGATATTTATCCAGTCTAGAGTATCATGCTCTAGGAGCCTATTTTAGACCATACAAGGCCTTCTTTAATTTACACACATAGTCTGCATTCTATGACAATTGAAATCCTTCTGGTTGTTCAATGTAGACTTCTTTTTCAAGTTCCCCATTCAGAAAAGCTAATTTTACGTCCATTTGATATACTTTAATGTTTTTGGAGCATGCATAAGATAAAAGTAAATGGATTTCTTCCATTCTAGAAACTGGGGAAAATGTCTCTTCAAAGTTGATTCCTTCAATCTATGCATATCCTTTACATACCAATCTAGGTTTGTTCCTTGTAACTTGTCCATCTTCATTCAATTTATTTCTGAAAACCCATTTTGTGTCGATCACATTCTTATTCTTTGGTCTTTGAACCAATTCCCAAGTGTCATTTTTCTCTATTTGATCCAATTCTTTATTCATGGCCTTATTCCAAAATTCATCCTTGTTGGTTTCTTCAAAATAGTTTGGTTCAATTATAGATAAGAGTGCTAGGTGTGTTTGTTCTGGTGAACGGGTTTTTCTTCTAGTCTCAACTCCTACATCTTTGTTTCCAATAATCTGATCTGAAGGATGATTCGTATGTACTCGTCTTCTAGGTGTCTTTGGAGATACTTGATGAACTTGCTCTTTTGTTTCTATCGGATTCTCTTCATCTTCGTCTTCTACTTCTTTCTCATCTTCTTCTTCTTCTTCTTCGAAAAGTTGTTCCATTGATTTATTTTCTTCTTCCTTTGATTCTGGTCTTCCTGTTTCATCAATTGTTACGTTGATGCTTTCCACAACTTTACTCAATCTTAGATTGTAACACTTGTATTCTTTCATTGTACTTGAGTAGCCAACAAGTACTCCTTTGTCTGCACGAGACTCAAACTTTCTCATTCTGCCATCTTCTCTTTTGATGTAGTATTTGCTTCCAAAAAATCTGAAGTGCTTCACATTTGCTGGTCTTCCTTTCCATAGCTCGTAGGGATTTTTTTCGATGTTGTTTCTGAGCATTACTTTGTTTTGAATGTGAACTGTTATATGCATTGCCTCTATCCAAAATATATCTGTCAATTTGGAATCCATTAGCATTGTTCGAGCCATTTCTTGTGTTGTCATGTTCTTTCTTTCAACAACTCCATTCTATTGAGGTGTCCTAGCAATGGAGAATTGCCTTTTTATTCCATGACTTCTGCAATAGTCCATAAATTCCTTTGAAGTGAACTCTCCTCCATTATCAGATCTCAAGCATTTGATTCTTGAATCCATCTCATTTTCAACCATTTTCTTGTAGATCTTGAAGTTTTCAAAAGCTTCTGACTTGTTCTTGAGAAAGAAAACTGCAGTCATTCTTGTATAATCATCAACTAATAACATCAAGTAGGTCTCACCTTTTAATCCATTTGTTGTAGTTGGTCCAACTAGATCAATATGCACAATTTCGAGTGGTCTTTTTGTTGAATATTCCTTTGATTTGAACCTGGTCTTTGTTTTCTTTCCTTGTTGACAATGTTCGCATAAAGTGTTGGTTGGTTTAGTGATCTGGGGTATTTCTCTGACTGCTTCTCTTTTGCTGACTTTTACAAGGTTATCAAACTGCATGTGACCCATTCTTTTGTGCCATAGACAACTTTCATCTTCCTTTCCTAGACAACATTTTTCATTTCCAATTTCACTTAACACATATATGTTGTTTGAAGTTCTTGCAAGTGTACCGACCAATTTCCCTGAACCTTCTCTTCTTATCTCATACTTTTGTGAATCGAAAGTAACTTTATGACCTTGGTCACACATTTGACTCACACTTAGAAGATTATGTTTCATATCTTCTACCAGTAGAACATTTTGTGCCTTTTCATTCTTGTTCCCAATTTGGACTGTGCCTTATCCAATGATTTTGGTTGAATTATTATTTCCGAAGAGGGATGATCCATTTCTTTCCTTTTGTAATGTAATAAATTTGTCTCTATCACCTGTCATGTGTTTTGAACACCCACTGTCAACATACCAACCGTGTTTCTTATGCTTAGCTTATAGAGCGACAATGCATTCTTCATTTCTATACTGATCTTGTTTTCTTATCCATGTCATTTTCTGAGGTTCATGTTTGTGAGTTTTTTTATTCTGTTGAGGTTCTTTAGGAGGGACTATCATTCTGCAATCTTTGGCCATGTGTCCAAAATTGTTACATTTGTAACATTCCACTTCAGTGCTCAAAGATTCAAACATGTTGTAACTTCGTCTTTGTGTTTCACTAGGTCTTCTTGCATAACCCCTTTGTGTATGACTCTCAAAGTTGTTATTGTTCCTATTGTTAGCTTTGAAATTCACAGTTTTATGTCCAAAATTATTACATGCATAACATAAACTAAAAAATATAGTTTGATACCTGGGAATTGAAGATCTTCTGAAAGGAGGTGCTCCTATGAATCCTTCTTCTTCTCGAGGCCTACTGTCTATTGTTGATTCTGAAATCTGAATCTTCTTGGTGGAGGAGTGTCCCTGTAATATTCCATGTATATCTTCCTATCCCCTTTGATTGTTTTTGGATAGCTTTTTGTATATGTTTCTTGATTTGTTGTTTTAGAGCTTGATCCTTTTTCTGTCTGATTGTATCCAAGTTCAGACTTGTCAAGATGAGATTTTTTATTGTTGATAATGTTATCCAGAACTTTTTGTTCAACAACATAGGTATTCCAACAGAGGATGAACACCTTTAGTAACCACTCACATAACCAAATCAAAGATCAACACACCGATGTTTTCACGTGGTAAAACCCCTATGAGGAAACATCCACGACCCCAGCAAACATGACCACTTGAAGAAGTTTATTAATGCAAAGAAAAATATAACAAAGAGATTTTACAAGAGAGTTTCTCATAAACAATCATCGACAAATGACCCTCCATGCTCTTTAAATAGAGATAATGGACCAATTAAGTGTTAAGCCACAAATCAATGGCCATTAATATCAAGGAGAGTATGAACCGTCGGATCACTCTATGTCGGGAACATATTGTGACTGTGGGATTTCCTAACTACAAATGCATACTCAAGAAACACACTAGAAAACACACTTTTACCTAACGCCACAATAGACCAAGTAGATCTTAATAACTCCTAAGTGTCTAAATATCCTAACATCCCCCCTTAAGAACAACTTGGGATAGGATTGAAGGATTTACAATAGTGACACAATATGAGAAGGAAGGAGGCATTAGAGCCTATCCCCCCTTAATGGAAACTTCCTAAACTCCTAACATAGATCGAAGTTTGGAAAACTTCGCTTCTGTAAGAGACTTTGTGAAAATGTATGGAACTTGATCTTTTTTAGGAAAAAGAGCACTTTAATAACTTGATCATGAATAAGATTTCTAATGAAGTGCATGTGTAGCTTCATGTGTTTTCTACGCTAATGTTGAATTGGGTCTTTGGCGAGCTTGATGGCACTCTGATTGTCACACCAAAGTCTAGTCGGATGTTGGTGCTGGAATACAAACTCTGAAAGGATTTGTCGAAGCCATAAGGCTTCCTAGCTTGCATTTACCACTGCTCGGTACTCTACTTCTGCTGAAGAAATTGAAATAGCCTTTTTTTTCTTATAGGCCCAAGTGACAGGTTCTGAACCAAGGCTAAAAAACATAACCTACAGTAGACTTCCGATCGTCAGGGTCACCGGCCCAATCTGAATCAGTGAAACCAACCAATAAAGGAGTCCCCCCTGAAATGTAATGTATCTCAAACTTAATTATACCATGAACATATCGAAGTATCCTTTTAGCTACTTTCCAATGGCTTTCATGGGGTGTTTGCATATATCAGGCAACAAGACCAACAACAAAGGAAAGATCAGGATGGGTATGAGTCAAGTATAGGATGCTACCAACTAACTGACGATACAGGGTGGTATCAAATTCAGGATAAGTATAGGTGGCAGAAAGATTGACTCTATACTGGAAGGGAGAAGGGGTTGGTTTACAATCGTCCATGTGAAAGCGACGAAGAAGGTCACACGCATACTTAGACTGGGAAAGAAAAATTCCTTCATTGGTTTGCAAAACTTGGAGGCCAAGGAAATAGTGCAAAAATCCTAAGTCTGTCATTTCAAATTTCTTCTTAAGGATGGTTTTCACATGGTTTAAAAGTTTTGAGTCACTACTAGTAAGGATAAGGTCATCAACATAAAGGACACGGATTATGACATGGATTCCTACTTTCTTGGTATAGACATTAGGATTAGAATGGCATCTAGAGAATCCAGTGGCAATAAGAAAGCTATCCATTTTGGCATACCAAGCTCGGGGAGCTTGCTTGAGACCATAAATATATTTCTTGAGGTGAAAAACAAGGCTAGAGTCATTATGGACATAGCTAGGAGGTTGTTCCATGTAGATTTATTCTTGCAAATCTCTATGCAAGAAGGCATATTTAACATCCATCTGATGGACCTCCCATTTATGTGAGGTAGCAAGGGAAAGAACAAGGTAGATGGAATTCATTTTTTCTACAGGGGAAAAGGTTTCATTATAGTCAATTCCTTCAACTTGGGAAAATTCTTTGGTAACTAACTGAGCCTTGTGTCTTTCAACACTTCCATTTGATGCATACTTAGTTCTATAGACCCATTTGCATCTAACAAGTTTTCTTTCTTTTGGAAGAGGTACAAGATCCCAAGTATCGTTTTCCATTAAAGAACGATACTCTTCATTCATTTTTGTATCCCAATCTGGATGACCTGAAGCTTTTGCAAATGTCTCTGGATCATGAGTTTCTGAAACTTGAGCCAAAAGAGAAGAGGCTCGCTGGAACTGTGAACGTTTATGATGTTGAACTAAAGGATCACTGACAAGATCACCAACTGCTTCTCGTGTTGAATGAACTCATCTAGGAAGCGGTAGAGCTGGTGTTGGTTTAGGTTCAAAGGACTCATCTGGAGGAGGGTGAGTAGACAGAGGTGGATTTTCATCCTTACTGTCATCATCTGAAGAAGAAACCAGATCATAAGAAGGCAGAAACGCCGAAGATGGCTCACAAGCCAAAGAAGGCACAATTGTCGAATTAGACTCACAGGCCAAGAGATTTTCATCAGATTTAACATCTCTTCTAATAATAATTTCATTACTATGTGATTGAAGAAGTTTGTAACATTTGACATTTTCAAAATAACCAACAAATATACACTTATCACTTTTAGGCTGCAATGCTTTCCTTTTCTCATCAGGAATGTGAGCCCATACTATACTGCCAAATACACAGAAGTGACTTACATATGGTTTAATTTTAGTCCAAGCTTCTTCCGCTGTTATATTTTTAAGAGCCTTTATGGAAGTGTGATTTACTATGTAATTTTCATAGTTGATGGCTTCGGCCCAATACTTTAGACTTAATCCCTTAGATTGGATCATACAATTAGCCATTTCTTTTAATGTGTGGTTCTTTCTCTCAGCAACACCATTTTGTTTTGGTGTATATGGAACAGTGTGTTGCATTTGGATTCCCTATGTAGTGCAGTAGCTTGTAAAATTATTGTTCACATATTCGCCTCCATTATCTGTTCTTAACCTTTGAATTTGATGTCCAGATTGCTTTTCTACAAGGGCCTTGTAGGCCAAAAACTTGTCAAAACTTCACTCTTGAGTTTTAAGAAGTAAACCCAAGTACATCTGGAAAAGTCATCAATGAAAGTTAAGAAATACTTGCACCCAGAAAAAGAAGGAGAAGAAAGTGGACCACACAAATCACTGTGAACAAGCTGCAAAGGACCTGAGGCATGCCAAGAGGCACGTTTATCAAAACTGTCTCGATGATGTTTTCCAATAACACAACCGGCACAAACACCATCTCTGCATGAAACAAGAGGAAGACTAGTCACCATCTGTTGATTACATAGTTGTTGCAATGAGTGATAGTTTAGATGACNTAAGAAGTAAACCCAAGTACATCTGGAAAAGTCATCAATGAAAGTTAAGAAATACTTGCACCCAGAAAAAGAAGGAGAAGAAAGTGGACCACACAAATCACTGTGAACAAGCTGCAAAGGACCTGAGGCGTGCCAAGAGGCACGTTTATCAAAACTGTCTCGATGATGTTTGCCAATAACACAACCGGCACAAACACCATCTCTGCATGAAACAAGAGGAAGACCAGTCACCATCTGTTGATTACATAGTTGTTGCAATGAGTGATAGTTTAGATGACCAAACCGTTCATGCCAAAGTTTTCTCAAGTCATCACTGTGAGCAACAAAAACTGATGAAAAGGCTGATGAACCAAAGTTGTCAAACTTGCATAGCCTAGTAATATCATCAACAATTCCAATTGGAAGAACATGCTTAGGATCTTTTATATCCTTGATTACAACTTGGTGAGGTGAAAAATCGAAGGTTTTACCTTCACCTAAATGAGTGATTTGATATACTGATATAAGGTTACAAGAAAGACTTGGAACACATAATACATCATTGAAATGACCATTATCTACTTGAATTGTTCCATATCCTACAACACTAAGAGATCTATCATCACCAACAAATATTTTCTTGGTGTTACATTCATTTAGAGCAGAAAATATGGATTTATCCGTAGAAATATGATAAGATGCTCCTAAATCAATAAGACACTCATCAGAAGAAGAAGTAGTAGTAGAATTTGAATTGAAGGAGAAACCAGAAGAAAAAAGCACATGTTCGTGAGAAGAAGAAGTAGAATCAATACTGATGTTGTGCTTCTTCATTGCTGATTCTAAAGATGCCATCTTCTTGAAACATTTGGACTCATCATGACCATCTTTATCACAAAAGTTGCAATTTCTGTTAGTATTCTTACTTTTATATTTTGCTCCTTTGTCACCAGTAGGCGCTGAAGTTGTCTGAGCAGGTTTGGGACCCTTATGTTGTTTGTTGTTGTAGCAAGGATGTTGCTTCTTGGGATACTTGGGTTTATATTTCTGTTGGGAAACTAAGGCTTTGTTGGAGGGACCTGCAGTGTTGATCACTCCAAATTGTACAAGCTTATCTTCCTCTCCAATCAAAGAAGCACAAAAGGACTCAAGAGTGGGTTTTTCATAAGCTTCTTCCCCTAGAGCCTCTCTCATGGCATAAAAGGTAGATACAAACACAAAATATGCACTACCTAGCTTAGAAAGAATAAGATAGATGCAACGCTCGTCCTCCATATTTATCTTACATTCTTCACATAAAATTCTGAGTGTTTTAAACCTAGATAGATAGTCTCCAAGGCAAGAAAAATCATTTGGACTCAAGGTCAATATTTAATTTTCTAATTGTTGTGGTCGAATAATATTGAGTTTACCAAACACAGATTCAACTGTGTTCCAAGCTTCTTTGGGGTCATCAATATCTTGAAGGTGGTACCTTAAATCAAGAGAGATGTAAATTCCGATTAGTCCACGTGCTTCGTCATTCCTATTATCCCACTTGGATTTCTTATCAGCATCAGTGGGTGCTTTTTCCTTTCCCAAGGTAATCTTGTACAAGGCTTTACTTCTTAATAAATCTTCCATATGAGATTTACATTGGAAGTAGTTGTTGCTGGTAAGCAAGAGAGTACTTGTAGAAGCCATATTAAATATGAAGATAATGTGGATTTAAAAACTGAAACTTGTGATCTGGATGGAAAGAGCTCAAAAATTTATGCAATTTTAAAAAAAATGGCACTGAAAACAGACTTCTGATGTTAGAGTTATGCCCTTTTAAAAAAAGGCACAATTGATAACCAAATGACCACGTGATTGTGTAAGATGTTTTATGAAATGACCCACTTTTATAAAGAGAAGTGGGGATCACTTTTACAATGAGGTTACTTTATAACAAAAAAGTTGCATGCAAAATAAATAACTCTAAAATAAAATATTAAAGCTACTTATAGTGATTCACTTTTATACTTGAACTGAAATACACTTTACAATTTTAGCATGAACTTTTTCAAAAAGGTAACAAAAAAGAGACTTGAACTCAAGACCTCTTACTTAATAAGGAAACTTTTAACCAAATGATCTAGCAAAACATATTGTAATGTTCAGAAGGAGGATTGGGGTTGTTGTTGTTGTTGTTGTTGTTGAAGACGACCTTGGATTAAAAAAAACTATTTTCACACAAGAAAAAAAAATTCGCTTCTCGATGACAACAAGGGTTAGATCTCGGTTATCTTAACCGGAAGATGCACCTTTTCCTCTCTGTTTTTGATTTTCCGAGATCGCACAGGGCGAGGGGAAAAGAGAATACACAGATCTAAAAGAGTAGCAACCCATAAATAAATAAAATAAAAATGAAATAAAACCAAAATACTACTCTGCAAAAATTTTTAAAAATGTGTATTCAACCTTTATACCTCTGGATCTGACTGTAATGGTCATATCTTGGAAAAACAGAAATCTTTTCGAGTGAAACGAAAAGTGTTCATAACTGAAACAAGCGCTCCAGATGCAATGGAACAGTCCTCTCAGCCCAGAAATATACGAAAATGACAGAAAGTGGAGATGAGGCAACTTGGCTTCACGATCTCAATCTACAACAGGAGTGGGTCTTCAAACAGGCTCTAATACCATGTTCGACAACACAGGTATTCCAAAAGAGGATGAACACCTTCAATAACCACTCACATAACCGGATCAAAGATCAACACACCAATGTTTTCACGTGGTAAAACCCCTATGGGGAAACATCCACGGCCCCAACCAATGTGGCCACTTGGAGCAGTTTATTAATGCAAAGAAAAATATTACAGAGAGATTTTACAAGAGAGTTTCTCACAATCGACCATCGAAAAATGACCCTCCATGCTCTTTAAATAGAGATCATGGACCAATCGGGTGTTAAGCCATGGATCAATGGTCGTTAATATCAAGGAGAGTATGAACCGTCGGATCACTCTATGTCGAGAACATATTGTGACCGTCAGATTTCCTAACTACAAATGCATACTAATGCATATTAAAGAAACACACTAGAAAACACACTTTTACCTAATGACACAATAGACCAAGTAGATCTTACTAACTCCTAAGTGTCTAAATATCCTAACACTTTTGAGCTATTCTGCACATTTTTCTTTTGAATATCCTTTCTTAGTGTGACAATATTTGCTTCCAAGTTTTCAATGATCCTGTCATTTTATTCTAGTTGTTCTTTGAGTGCTTCTTCAATTCTTTTATCTTCTTCTATTTGAACCTTCAATTTTGTGATCATTTGTTCTAGTTCTCGAGTGTCCTTTTTCTTGTCTAGTTCTGCTTGTAGTTTCTTATTTTTCTTATTTTCTCTTCTGATAACTTCTATGGCACTCATTAATTCTTCTCGAAAGTCAACTTTTGCCTCTTATATTTCTTCTTCGACTTCTTCACATTCTTCTTCGTCTTATTCATATTCTTCTTCGGAGTCTTCTTTTTCAGATTCTTTTACTACCATGAATAGAACTCTTCATGTCTCACTGTCACTGACTTTATCTTCATCTAATGATGAGATGTATTCTTTGGTGCATAAGATTTTCTTGAAAACTTTCTTTGTATTTATTTTGCCTTTATATGTGTGTTTGCATTTTGAGTAACCTTCATCATTTCTCTTTTTCTTATGAGGACATTTGTTAGCAAAATGACCAATACCATTACAATTAAATCAAAGGAATCTTACCTCTATACCTACCATTGGTTCCCTTGTTCAGTCTTTTGATGAAGTTGACCACTTCTTCATCATCTTCTGAGACATCACTGCTGCTGCTATATTCTTCTTTTTCCTTTTTCTTTTTCTTTGATCTTTTGTATGCTTTGAAGGCTGCTTGTTTTACATATGGATTTTCCTGTTCAGTTCTCATTTCATATGCTGTGAAGATTCCATGCAGTTCGTCCATGCTTATTGAGTCTAGATCTGATCTTTCTTCTAGTGCTGATATCTTAGGGTTGAATATCATAGGAAGAGATCTTAGTACCTTTTGAACAATCACAGATCCTTTAATTTCTTCTCCCAATCCTACAATTGCATTCATTGTTTCATCAACTCGTAAGAAGTAGGTTGTGATATCTTCATCTTCCTTTATTTTTAGTTGTTCGAGCTGACCTTTGTAAGTTTGAAGCTTTGCTGCTTTGACTTTTGTATCTCCTTCATAAATATTTTGAAGCTTGTCCCAAATATCTTTAGCGGATTTACAGTGTGCAACTTTGGTGAATATTGTATCACTGAGACCATTCAAAAGTGCATTTGTGGCTTTGGAATTATTCTCACTGAGTTTTACTACTTTTTCATTTGTTGGTGGAACTACTGGTGTTGTGTATCCATATACAATTGATTGTCAAACTTGAAATCCTTGTGCCTGTATATATGTCTTCATCATTATGCTCCAAAAAGCATACTTATGTCCATCAAACTATGGTATTCCATTTTTATATGAGTCGGTACTCTCCATGATCTGCCTTTCAGTGGTTAAACTGATTTCTGAAGGAACCTGCTCTGATACCAATTGTTATATTACTGAGAGGGGGGGGG
>JASDQU010240516.1:92775-130179 GCA_032191745.1 Picea mariana | reverse complement strand
GAGATCCGACGGCTCTCGGTCTCTTTCCTGTGCTCCTTTCACGTAAAAGAGCGCTATGCCTCCTGAGCTTATTCTTTTGTTTGGCCAACAATCCTGTGTACATACATGCCATCTTTATTGCTGTACTTTCCATCAATGACAAGTATATGCTACCTGTTAATCATTTCCAACACATGTTGTTTTCGGTGGTATGTGGAACGTCACATAACTCCTCATGGTTAGAGATTTATGACTATATGAAGTTGGAGAACCCATCATAAGTCTTATAGAAGCCCCCAAGGGTTAAAGTGCTTTGCAAAATAAATTATTTTAAATGCAGAAGCCCTAAAATAAGGAAAGTGTAAGGTTACATGAATATATAAATAAGAGGCAAAGCTTACTCACTAGGCATACACTTGTACATATTGTATATCTATTTTCTTGTGTAAAGCTTCTTGTAAATAATTGTGGATACATTTGAAGTGGCGAACATTTGAGGTAGCACGAAGGGTTGAAGGAGAAATTCTTAGAATTACAACAAAACCCTATTTTCTGAGGTGTACGTGGGTTTTCTGTGTACAAGGTGCATACATGTTGAGTTATACATGGGCTGTCTATGTACAAGCTGCGTACATGTTGAGTTATACGTGGGTTGTCTGTGTACAAGCTGCGTACATGTTGGTAAATCCATGGAAACTTAAAGAGATGAAGATGCAGAGGTTCTAGATTCTGAGATCATGCTCCTAGGAAGGTCTAAAGTGCTCGGATACATCAGATCCATCCATTGGTTCAAAAGGTATTTCTTATTTCTATGAATAGTTGGATTTCGATGTATGCATGAGGAATGGAAATGGAGATTTGAGGATTCTTCCTAGAGAGACTAGTGGCTTCATGGGATATTCCGCATAATTCAGATCTACAGAAATACAGTGATGGTATATTCATCATTGATACTTCTTGTGAGGCACATGTTGTATTTCTTGGCATATGGCTAAGGGTTTTTATGGTACATGGTTGAGAGATTGTATTTGTATAGTAGTTGATGTATTGAGAGATTGAATATCAGAAAGGGGTTGATTACTAAGATCACATGAGGGATACTATACTTGTTCATGATTACACATACCTATATGACACATGACTAGAGAGAGAAATATTTTCCTTGAGTAAAGGTTATATATGAGGATGCATGCACAAGGTACAAATACAGTTTGGACACAGTGACAGGACATTACAAATCTATATGAAAGAAGTTACAGAGGATCATAAGTTTTCAATAAAAAGGAAACCCTAGTTTTCAGAAGGCATACTCATGTTGCATAACAGTTTGGTAGAGTACATATGCAGGCTTCATAACATATAGGGCGCATACATACGCGGGCTGCAGCACTACAGGTCGGATATCTGTTGTATTTTTGTAGATACATGTTCAGTTCAGGTATAGTTTGATTACAGGAAAATTGTACAGATTGGATACAGGTCAGTGGTATAGGTTGATACAGTTGTACAACAATATATCTCACAGTGACAGGTTGACAGTGGTTCCATTATTCTACTTATACTTCAGGGCGGTTGGACGGGGCAAGGACATGTTGTTGTAGCCACCTTCCGGTTGTAGCCGGAGAACACAGGGGGTTGTAGCCTCCTTCTGGTTGTAGCCAGAGAATTAGGGAGTTGGATCTTCCCTCAGGTTGTAGCCTAAAAAACTAGGGGGTTGGAGCCTCCTTTCAGTTGTAGCTGGAAAACAAAGGAATTTGGTGCTTCCAATGAATGTAATTCTTCAAGACATATAAGAAAAATCATTCCGTGGTTTTCTCCCGATTTGGGTTTCCATGTAAAACATTGGTGTGCTGTGTATGTGTGTGATTGTTCATTTCCTATTGCTCATTATTGGATAATAATTCTACATTGATATAACACTTGGATTATTTGGAGAAAAAGGATTATAATTACATTATTACTGATTCACCCCCCCTCTTAGTAATCCAACAACAACAACAACAACAACAACACCCCCAATTCTCCTTCTGAACATTACAATGTTTTGTTAGACCATTTGGTTAAAAGTTTCCTTATTAAGTAAGAGGTCTTGAGTTCAAGTCTCTCTTTTGATACCTTTTTTGAAAAAGTTCATGCTAAAATTGTAAAGTGTATTTCACTTCAAGTATAAAAGTGAGTCACTATAAGTAGCTTTAATATTTTGTTTTATAATTATTTATTTTGCATGTAGTTTTTCTGTTATAAGGTAACTTCATTGTAAAAGTGATCCCCACTTCTATTTATAAAAGTGGGTCACTTCATAAAGCATATTACACTATCACGTGGTCATTTGGTTACTGTTTAGGCATTTTTGTAAAAAGGGCATAACTCTCACATCCGAAGTTCGTTTTTAGTGTCGTTTTCAAAATAGTCTTGTGAATGATCGAAACCAATACACCACCTTTTCAGCATTAAGCTGCCACTATCTAGTAACCAGAGACGGTCCAGGATCAAAGTAGAGTCTTCAGGAGAATGAAAGTGGAAACTAATCCACCCTCTCATAAGAAAGGAGATCTTAGGCACATATCCCAGTAGTGGCTGCGAGGAAGACTGCACCTAGACTGCTAGGTAAATTTTGCAAATATGTCGATAGGAGATTCTACCTACAAGTGTACACAAAGCCGAAGTTACTGAGTCTTCCAGTCCTATGTCTACTCCAAGCACCATTTTTTTTTTCTTCTTTGAGCACCAAGGTCTAAGAACGAACTTTTTTTCGCCCGTATTAGTGAGTGCTCCCTTCGTCTGAGGGTACGTAGTGGTTCCTAAAGTGTCTTGGTCCATTGAGGGAGTTGTCGCACCGCTCAATGCCAAAAAATGTTATGTGGGGAGTGGTGTCCGAGCTACAGATGGAGCAAGAAGGTAGTGACCAGGGGAAATAACCTTGTGAGACTGAAGGGAGGACTTCTGCGAAAGCTTCCACGGAGAGAGTAAATGAACCAAATCCTCAGTGACTACGAAAGGTGAAGAACTAGAGGGAGGGGCTAACTGGTCTAACAGAGGTTCAACAGAGGGGATAACTTTGTACGAGGGAGCGCCCAGAGCTAATACAGAGGTAAAGGATGATCTGGTGGTGGAATGTAGGCATGGATCCCCTTGCATCTTGGAGTAATGTCACACATGACAGGTGATCTCATCCGCTGATGAGAAGAGGCCCACATTGCGCCATAGTGCCTTGTAAGCTACACCCATAAGTGCACTGACTTCAGCCTCCAGCAGTGCGCGCCTCATGGGGGGGTAAACCGATGCCACCTAAACTCCACTATAGTAAAGGCCATGAGTAAAACAATGCAACAAACTATATGATGTAGGTAAAAAACTCTACTGTGAAATGATAGTCTGAACTGCCATAAAAAGACAGGGAGGTAACTACCGAGACATGACAATAAGTCTAGCAGTGCTAGAGTTCTCCACTAAAATGGTGGAATAGATGTGGCCTCCACTAAAATCTGGAAATGAGACATCTCCCCTAACCTCAGATGGCAGTATCTCCAGTGTCAGTGAAGTAGGAAGAGTATATGCCAGAATGTAGGGCCCCCAAGGTCCCATGAGTGTTCGAAAAAAAGATAGTTTACCTTTTCCACCATTAAAGAGTAGTTGCGGGTTTTTGAAAAGTCGAAATCCCTCCCATACTACCTATACCACCTATAACAGGTTTTTAAAATTATAAGTATTTGAAAAGGGTCTACATATCCTAAACCTCATTAGAATATTTTATTAATAACATATGTTGCCTTGAACAGTATCAGATCTTATCTCAACCAGTTTTCACTACCTGTAAGTTGGCTGCACGTGACCCTTTTTTGACAAGTATACTATTGGAATCCATGAATTACCCTTCACTTGTAAACCTTGGTTGTCAATGTTAACATAACCATTGTTAAATTTTAGATAGAAAATGGGTGTGTTTAATAGAATATTAAATTTTAGATCTCCGAACTTAACGCATTTAAAGAAATCATGCAGGGAAATCTGTCAAATAATTAAATTTTATGCAAGGAATATTTCTGCATGGGCTAAATAACCTTCACTTGAACACATCAATCTGTGATAGGGTATATCTACAAATTAATGACCTCATCATGATGATGTACATGTGAATAGGGATTTAGCATAAATACAATTTGCATTATAGATTATAATAATAGCCAATTGACGTAGTCTACCAAATTTTACACAATGATGTGAATGGTTCTCCTTTTTGTGGTTATTTAAACTGGAATATTTATCTCCTTTTTGTGGTTATTTAAACTAGAATATTTATTGATCATAGTATTTAAAATAGTTAAGTGTAAAATAATTTTATAATAGACTGAATTTAAAATCTATCATAGTTATCATTATTAAATAATAATTATGTTCTTGTTGAACGGCTCAGACATATTAATAATTAATTGTTTATGAATAATGAATATATCTAGGAAATTATACTAAATGAAATGGATATTTGGTATATACTTGACGAACTCGTCAAATTTGATAAAAAATAATCTTATTATTATTAGATGAGACTTAAGTTCTTGTATTTATCAATAAGGAACAAAATAAAAGAAACAATTGGGGTTAACTTAGATAGATGTTACAATTAACTAGTGGATGGGCATTACACCTTAATCATAGTAAATGAACTAAAATTGCTTAAATTAAGAGAAGTAATAATCACGTCATGAAGAGTCAATGCTTGTGTTTAACTATGTCATTAATTGGAATTGTAACAATGGTATTTGACAAAAATCTTAAATCATTACAAATGGTAAATGGTATTTTTATAATTTGCATATTGAATAAGTTGAAGTTGAAGTTGATGTAATGCATGCGCATATATGTGATCTAGTGAAATAATTTAGATACATGTTTAGTTAGAACGTGAATGATTTATGGAGTATATATTTTGAGTTCTTCAGAACAACTTCCAGTCCTAAGATCTTAAATGGTCAAAATCATTCAGATGAATCCATGATTACAAGCGATGTTTATGTGTCTTGAAGGTCCTAACCTTGCAGATGCAAGATGTTGCATGGTTCAGAAGCATAACTTTTCATTATTGTTTATGTGACTTATGCTATTGGTTTTGCTTATAATTTGTTAAGATAAATTTGTTGTATATTATTTTGGGTATCACCGATAATTGTCCTAACATGGTATAAGATTTATATTATTTTTCTTCACTACAATTTGTTGTAATGTCGAATATGATTATATTAATTTCATGTCTTTGTTATTTTCACAACTTGAATATCTTAGTAATGAATTTTTTTTTTGTCATTTTACGAAGACATTTAGACAGACGTTACATATGGTATCAGAGCATGATTATGAAACTAGGATATAATGAGACTACATGATAGTCATAAACCTAATTCGTTTGTTAAATGAATACATGTACACTATTAATTGAGTATTATGTATCGAGACTTCATTATTTTAAGTAATATGGAGTAGATCCTTGTATAGAGTGACGTTATTCTTAGAATTATCGAGAAGAAGATGAAACACATGAATGGTAGGCATAAGTTTAGAACCTTTATGAATGCATTTGTGTATGGAATAACTCATTGGCATGTAGATAGTCCTTGCGATACGAACAATAACTTGTACTTAAATGCATGGGTTCTATACAATGTATATAACATGCCTTCAACAATAAAGTCCACTTTAGAATGGACCTTATTAAATAGTTGAGTTTAGCAAATGTTTTGAAAATATTTAAGATATATCTAAATAACTTTTGATCTCATATCGATTTAACCTATATATAAGACCTTATTTTATATAAGTAGTGATAAGTTGAGTAAATCATGAAGAAATGAATGTTGATGGGAAAATAAGAAATGTAACATAAGAAATATTGAATTTTAGTGAGGTTTATTATTTGTCTGAAACAAATGCAGAGTGTCAAGAAGGCTATAGTGAGATATAACTTGTTTTTTTAGATTAAATATGAATGATGGTTTAGATGGAAATTATGCATGAAGATAAGAATTTGAAATAATAGTTGAAGAAACAATATTAAAAACAATAACTATGATAGGTGTCTTATAAATAAAGAAGAGTTTGAATGACTAAGTAATATGGAAGATAGTTTATAAAAGTTGAACTATGATAAAGAGTGAATTATGATTTTATGTGGGATATATAGTTGTGAAAACTACATCTCTAAGGGGTAGAAGGAGGTATATATGTACTCCACTCATGGACACTTATGGAATCCTCTATATGTAAATGAGTATATATAGTTGTAAATTGGTGACTCACTTAGTGGAGTAATAAGGGAACAAGAAATTAAGAATGGACCTAATAAAAGATTGAAATTAAAGAATCCATTATAAATGTTTCACTTTTGGAATTTTGTGAATACTTTCTAAAAGAGTATGAAATTTTACTAAGGAGTGAATACATTGTAGGAAGTATGCTAGGATAAGTAATACAATGATTAAGATAAGAATTCCTAAACAACCAGAGAGGAGAAAATATCAAAAGGAAAGTAATAAGTTCCCTTAATTAATGATATAGCCAGTGGATTGAGCCATAAAAGCATGTTAAAGGATATCGAAGTAAGAAGGACAATAGAGAAATAAGAAAGTCATTATGCATCGGGATAGAGAATGGAGCATTAAAGCATGTTCTTGAAAGATGAGGATAATGTTTTGATAACATGAGTTAGTAGTGAAATAGTTAGTAGTGAAATATTTAAAACCTGACCAAGATTTGTATATAGGTTTTGAATAATTAAATTTAGGGTAAGGAATTGAGGACTCATGAATTATAGTGTAGAATAAAGTGTTAGTATTTAGTTGGAAGGGTAATAGCCTAATTTAGACTACAAGAGAAAATTTATACCTTGATCATAATGAAGGATAAGCATGATTAAGTGTGTTGGATTACTGAGAGGGGGTGGGGGGTGAATCAATAATAGAGCAATTTAATCCTTTTTAACCATATAGTCAAATTGTTATATCAATGTAGCATTATCATCCAATAACTGCAAAGTAAATAAGCAATGAACAAATGAACAATCATACACATCCACAGTACACCAGTGTTTTACATGGAAACCCAAAGCAGGAGAAAACCACAAAATACTTTTTCTTATATGTCTTGAAGAATTACATTCATTGGAAGCACCAACTTCCTTTGTTTTTCAGCTGCAACTAGAAGGAGGCTCCAACCCCCTAGTTTCTTAGGCTACAACCTAAGGGAAGCTCCAACTCCCCAATTATCTGGCTACAACCCCCTATGTTCTTTGGCTACAACCAAAAGGTGGATACAACCAACTTTCCTTACCTCTTCCCACAGCCCTAACGTATAAGTAGAATGATGAAACCATTGTCACACTATCACTGTGAGATATACTACTGTAAACCTATACCAAAAAATCTGTACCAAACAACCTGTACAAATAACCTAAGCCATGCATCAACCATGCATCAACCTGTACCTCAAATTGTAATCAACTTGTACAATAAACAAGTGCATCAACCATGCACCAACCTGTACCAACTAACCTGTAATGAACCTATACCATAAACAAGTGCATCAACCATGCACCAACCTGTACCTCAACCTGTACCATGAACAAGTGCATCAACCATAAACCAAACCTGTACAAATAACCTGTCACAACAACTTGCCCAAACAACCTATCACAACAACCTGTCTCATCTATTTTATCAACCAAATCAACTACACTCACCAAGATCAATCACCAATACAACTCTCAAACATGTGCATCAACCAAGTATAACACAACAACTCATAATCATCACCAAGATCAATATGTGCTTCTAATAATACAAGTATGCTACATCATCCATAAACCATGTGTCAACAATAATACTAACAAGTGCCTCCAACCATGTACCAAGTATGTACCAATCATGTATAATCTACTCATCAACTACGACTCATCAATATGTACCAGCATCATCAACTATACACCTCATGTATGTGCCAACTCATCAACTATACTACTTGTCTCAACCATGTACCCGACATGTACCTCAACCAAATGCCCTCATCAATTTAATCATCCAAATATGATTTGTAACTCTATAATAGACTTGGTGTATATGATCACATTCCTGCAAACCTTCCTTAACTTTAACAACAAGAAACTAGCATTTTCATCAAACTTTTCTTTAGCCTAGTTTTGGAATAGTCAACAACCCTAACTTGAAATAATCATAACCTTGTACCTATAATGAATAAAGATATGAAACTGATACATAATGTTCTTGAGTGTGCTTTATGAAATCAATCTAGGTGCCACTAATTGGAACCTCTCAGAAAAGGAGTTATAGCAATAATGGCATACCTTGCTGAATTCTGGCTTATTCTAGAGAGTGACCTTGTAAAGTGTGCCCCACACTAAATATTTGTTGAATCGATATGAAACTATTAAACAACATACTACATAATATAATCTAACCAACACATTTTGTCTTACTGAATTTGGATCTTTTATGAATAATTTATGATGTTTTTATCTGAAACGCATGTTTAAGACTAGTTTCAGGACTAGCCACAAACCCTATTTTCCACGGAGTGTAACTCCAAAAATACAACGACCCACAAGTTGAATATTTTACCATAGATACTTGGATATGTTTCCTAGATGGAATAGAAAGTTCAAGGTCTGAATCATTCCATAAAAAACATTATTGCGAAAATGGTGAGATGACTTGTAAATAACATATCTTAGAAAGCATCATCAAAATAATTTATCCTTCCTAGAATTCCGGCCTTATTTTCTTCACCTTCCCTCAGAAATTCGGCTTAGATATCCTTTGGTTACCTCAAAAAGATATATATATTCAATATTATCAAGTGTGATATAAAATGAGAGAGCCTCGCCTCTTATTTATACTCTCCAAGTAGCTTCCTTAAAAACATCTTCTAGGTCACCTTGCCCACTTTCCTTATTTTAGGGTTAACCGACTTCTAATTTATCCATTAAATTTATTATTGAAATAATTTATTTTGTATTTATTTTGAATTATAATACACTCATCACTTCACTTTATTATTTACCTTTTAAAATCTCTTAAACCACTTTGACTACTTTGACCTTTTAGGGCTTCTAGATGACATATGAGGGTCCTCCAACTTTGTAAGGCCATAACTCTCAAACCATGAGGAGTTACATGACATTCCACATACCACCAGAAATGGAATGACATGTACTATCCATATAGAATAGTATTACCTGAAAATATATCAAAACTCATACTATTATCCATCAAACAAACTTGGGTCTATTACCCAAACCTGGGTTCTCCAACTTCTCATGGCCATAACTCTCTAACCATGAGGAGTTATGTGATGTTCCACATACCACCAGAAATGGCATGAAAAGAACTATCCATATAGAATAGTTTCACTGAAAAATTCACCGACCTTCATCTCATTATTACACAAATAAGCATGGGTTCTCTAACCATACTTCTAGGATAACTCAATCCGCAAAGCATCTTCCCGTGAGGGATTTCACCATAAGGGGACCACTTTGGAGTTCATCCATTTGTACTTATTATCAACCATGACAAGACAATAATGAGTCATATTTACATCAAATAAACTTGGGTCCATTACCCAAACCTTTGTGCTACTTGAATTCGCTACCGTACTTTCTCCAAGGGTTGACATCAATCAGTAAGGGTTGACATTAATCTACAATGTCACTCTCCAATAGTTGACATCAATGAAAACCAACAATCCATACCAATATCCATCAACCTAAGCCAACTGTCTGACAATCTCCCCCTTTGGCATTGATGGAAACACTTAGTCATGATAACATTCATGCTTATACTCTTTATCAATGTTTATATCTCTCTCCCTTTGACATCAATGGAAAAGGGTATCTCCCTTTGGGGATCCTCCCCCTGAATGAAATCTCCTTAGGTATTCTCCCCCTATCTACATGCCTTTGATTTTTCTTTGTGTTTATAATTCTCTTATTACTCTCTTTCCCTTTATATGAATAATATCTCCCCCTTTGATAAAAGGGTATCACTCTGAAGTCATATTGCTCATTCTTCCCTTGTGGCAATCACTCCCCCTGGAAACATGACTCTATTCTCTCTCTCCAAGAATTTACCTTTTGCATCTGATAAATATCTCCCCCTTTGTCCTATTTATGGTGCTTCCTCATGTATATATAAGACATATAAGATAAGCATTCAAAAGTATTCATTTTGGAGTAGAAATTACTCCTAGTCTCTAGCGAAGATACTCAAGGGCTTCCCATGGAAGTGGTTTTGTAAAGATGTATGCCACTTTTTCTTTTGTTCCCACATATTCAAATCTGATGTTCTTCTCTGCAACTCGTTATGGTAGAAAGTGATACTTTATTAGAATGTGCTTCATCTTGGAGTTCATCACCGAGTTTTTGAGATATTGATGGCACTTGTATTATCACAATAGATTAGAATGGGCTCATCATACTCAACCTGTATATCTGTCAGAGTTTGTTTCATCCAAAAAGCATGTGTACAACATGATGTTGTTGCAATATACTCTTCCTCGGCTATAGATAAATATACTGATGATTGTTTCTTTCTTAGTCATGATACTAAACACTCACCCAAGTAGAACGTTGCTCCACTGGTGCTTCATCGGTCATCAATAAAACATGCCCATTATGCATCTGTGTAGGCAATAAGTGATAGATCATTTCCTTTTGGATACCATAATCCAAACTCTTGTGTTCCTTTGAGATATCTAAAAATCCTCTTCACTTCTAATACATGTGATTCCTTTGGTGTTGCTTGAAATCGTGCCACCTGTCCAACTTCCTGCATCAAATCTGGTCCGGATGTTGTCACATATAGTAAGATGCCAATAATTGACATGTATTTCCTCCGGTTTGTAGACTTTGAATCATCATCTTTGCTCAACTTGCAACTCGTTTGCATAGGAGTGGTAACCAGTTTGAAATCTTCCATTCCGAACCTCTTTAGAATTTCTCTGATATACTTAGTTTGAGAAATAAAAATTCCTTGGTTTCTTTGACATATTTGAAGACCCAAAAAGAAGGATAGTCCTCCAATAATGACATTTCAAATTCATTTTGCATATCCTTTGCAAATGTCTGGCTTAACCTATCATTAGTACTTCCAAAACAATATCATCAACATAAATTTCAATTAGTAAAATATTACCTTGAGTTACCTTGATGTAGAGGTTGTTGTCTGCGCTTCCTTTCCATAGTTTGTAGGGAGTTTTGTCATTGTTGTTTATGATCATTACTCTGTTTTGAATGTGAACTGATGTATGCACTGCATGTGTCCAAAAAATATCTGTCAATTTGGAATCCATTAGCATTGTTTGAGCCATTTCCTGTGTAATTATGATCCATTATGATAATGTTCATTTTTTTTGAACCACTCTCTTAACCAATCTATGAATCCATTATGTCGTCCACTATCATATATCTATCCAAACCTACTAAGTGTTCTTATGAATCCATATCTGTCCATACTATCCAAGACTCTACTTGCGCAATTGTCCATAATGCTGACCCATTTATCACTATACTATCATGAAATATTGATTAATCTATCAAACTGTACTTCTTCTAACTAATTGCTCTGAATCTGTCTTCTCAAACTCTGCAAGCTGCTCGAAGGATGGTTCTTTAGTCTGTCACAACTATCACATAGACTCCCCCTATCTAATATTCATATTACTTGGGAGTATTTAAGTCATATGGCTCAGAACAATTCTTGCTCTGATGTGTATTCATCGTCATCTTCATTGGTAGATTCATTATCTATCTGAGCTCTGATTTATTTCTTTCTATCTGTGGATTCATATTTCACTACAATGCCTGAAAGTACAATCTCTTGAACCTGTTACTTATTTACATGTCCTTACTTTCTTTCAATTATTTTCCAAACCTTTCTGTATATGACATCTTTCGTTTTCTCTATAGAATTTTCTTCATCTCGTTTTATTGCCAATCTTGCGATATCTGGTACCTGGTCTTTGTTCACCCATTCTTCTTGTTTTCTTATCCATACTTTCTTATATATGATATCATGATTTTCTTTCATGGAAGTATCGATCATGCTTCTACAATCACTGGCTATGTGTCGATAGTTATGACATTTGTAACACTCAATGTTATGTGCGACCACATACGCACGGTTTGCTTGAACATTTATTTTATAATCCCTGCAATCTGCAACATTATGTCCAAAGTTAGTATAATAAAAACAATGACCATAAAATAAATTTTCATGCCTGGGAGTGAATGATATTCTTTGTGGCGTAGTCCTTCTAAATTTTTTCCTTGACTGATCATGATCATGATTGAAGCTTCTTTGCATCTTGAACATGGATGGTATTCTTGAAGATGTATCTTCAATAGTTTTGTTAGACTCTGGTTGACCATGATTCCTTCCTTTGAGTACTTCTACATAACTCTTTATATTTTCTTCATTCTTCTTTTCTAGCAATGTAGAGTGCCTCTCTTCATTCTCTACAACTAATGTGGATGTTTCTGTCTCTTCAACATTCTTATTGAGCTTGACGATTTTGACTCTTAGTGTGACAACTTATTCTTCAAGATTCTCAACCTCTTCTTCTTTCTTAATTATCTGATATTTCATGACCTCTTCTGTTCTCTTTGCTTCTTCAAGTTGTATTTTCAATGTAATTATTTCTTCTTCCAGTCTTCTCTCTTCTTGACCAAACTCTTCCTCATGTTGGTTTAAGTCATTGGTTATTTACTTGAGATGATCCATCAATATCTTTTCTCTCTTTTCTGCTTCTTTCCTTTTGTGCTACTATGTTGGCTTCCAAACATTTCTTTTAATATTCTAGGGTTTCTCCAATTCTTCTAGCCTCTTCTAGTTGAGCTCTTCAATTCTTGATGACTTGCTGATATTTTTCGGAACCTTGAACACTTTGCTTTTTGCTTCATCAATTCTTTCTTGGATGACTTGTTTTCTTATATTTATTTCCTTAGATATTTAATTGCATTGATCAATTTTTCTCTGTAATCAACTTCTGCTTCATCATACTCTTCCTCTTCTGAATCTGTCTGACATGATGAGCATCTTTCTTATTGTTCTATATCTACATCTTCTTTGGCATTTTATAAATCTGCGATGGGTGAAGAATATATGTCATGTAACTTATCCCAAATTTCTTTGGTTGATGAACATTTACCAACCTTTTCTCTTATCGGTTTAGGTAATCCTTCCTAGATGAAATCCATTTCTATTTTGTTATTCTTTTCCAATTCCTTCATGGCAATAGTCTTTGCTCTTTTTCAAATATCATATTCTGTAACAACTGATAGCCAAATATAATGTCCCTGTGCCTGTAGAAATACTTTTGTCCTTCTGCTCCACATCTCATACTTAAAACCATTATGACCATTAAACATTATTACTCCATTCTCAAAATAATCATTGATCTCCTTCCAGTGATTAAATTGTTTCCTGAAGGTACCTGGCTCTGATACCAATTGTTGGATGACTGAGAGGGGGGGTGAATCAGTAATAGAGCAATTTAATCCTTTTTAACCATATAGTCCAATTGTTATATCAATGTAGCATTATCATCCAATAAATGCAAAGTAAATAAGCAATGAACAAATGAACAATCATACACATACACAGTATACCAGTGTTTTATGTGGAAACCCAAAGCAAGAGAAAACCACATAATGTTTTTTCTTATATGTCTTGAAGAATTACATTCATTGGAAGCACCTACTTCCTTTGTTTTCCAGCTGCAACTGGAAGGAGGCTCCAACCCCCTAGTTTCTCAGGCTACAACCTGAGGGAAGCTCCAACTCCCTAATTATCTGGCTACAACCAAAAGGAGGCTACAACCCCCTATGTTCTTCGGCTACAACCGGAAGGTGGATACAACCACCTATCCTTGCCTCGCCCAACCGCCTTGATGTATAAGTAGAATGATGGAACCCGTGTCACACTATCACTGTGAGATATATTGTTGTAAACATGTACCAATCAACCTATACCAAACAACCTTTACCAATAACTCGAACCATGCATCAAACTGTACCTCAACCTATAATCAACCTGTACCATAAACAAGTGCATCAACCATGCACCAACCTGTACCATAAACAAGTGCATCAACCGTGCACCAAGTTGTGCCTTAACCTGTACCATGAACAAGTGCATCAACCATGCATCAAACCTGTATAAATAACCTGTCACAACAACCTGTCACAAAAACTTGTCCAAACAACCTATCACAACAACCTATCACAAAAACTTGTCCAAACAACCTATCACAACACCCTGTCTCATCAATTTTATCAACCAAATCATATATACTCACCAATATCAATCACCAAGAAAACTCTCAAATATGTACATCAACCAATTATAATACAAGAACTCATAATCATCACCAAGATCAATATGTGCTTCTAATAATACAAGTATGCTACATCATCCATAAACCATGTGTCAACAATACTACTAACAAGTGCCTCCAACCATGTACCAAGTATGTACCAATCATGTATCAACTACTCATCAACTATGACTCATCAATATGTACCAACATCATCAACTATACACCTAATGTATGTGCAAACTCATCAACTACTTGTCTCAACCATGTACCTGACATGTACCTCAACCAAATGCCCTCGTCAATTTCATCATCCAAATCTGATTTGTAACTATGTAATATACCTGGTGTATATGATCACATTCCTGCAAACCTTCCTTAAGTTTAACAACAAGAGACTATCATTTTCATCAAACTTTTCTTTAGCCTAGTTTTGGATTAGTCAACAACCCTAACTTGAAATAATAATAACTTTGTACCTGTAATTAATAAATATATGAAACTGATACACAATTTTAGTCAGTGTGTTTTGTTCAATTCCTCCAGGTGTCACTACTTTGAACCTCTCAAAAAAGGAGTTATATCAAGAATGACATACATTTCTGAATTCTGGCTTATTCTAGAGAGAGACCTTGTAGAGCATGCCCCGCACGAAATGTTTGTTGAATCGATCTGAAACTGTTACACAACATACTAAAGACTATAATATAACCAAAAAATTTGGTCTTACTGAATTTAGACCTTTTATGAAGAAGTTATGACATTTTTACTCGAAACACTTGTTTTAGACTAGTTTCAGGACTAGCCACAAACCCTATTTTCCACGGAGCGTAACTCCACAAATACAACGACCCACAAGATAAAAATTTTACCACAGATACTTGGATATGTTTCCTAAATGGAAGAGAAATTTCAAGTTCTGAATCATTCTAGAAACAAAGTTATTGCGAAAATGGTGAGATGACATGTAACCAACATACCTTAGAAAGCATCATCAAAATAATTTATCCTTCCTTGAATTCCGACCTCTTTTCTTCACCTTCCCTTAGAAATTTGGCTTAGATATCCTTTGGTTACCTCAGACACCTATATATATTCAATATTCTCAAGTGTGATATAAAATGAGAGAGTCTTTCCTCTTATTTATACTCTCAAAGTAGCTTCCTTAAAAACATCTTCTAGGTCACTTTGCCCACTTTCCTTATTTTAGGGTTAACCCACTTCTAATTTATCCATTATATTTATTATTGAAATAATTTATTTTGTATTCACTTTGAATTATAATACACTCATCACTTCACTTTATTATTTACCTTTTAAAATCTCTTAAACCACTTTGACTACTTTGACCTTTTGGGGCTTCTAGATGACATATGAGGGTCCTCCAACTTTGTAAGGCCATAACTCCCAAACAATGAGGATTTATGTGAAATTCCACATACCACCAGAAATGGAATGACATGTATTATCCATATAGAATAGTATTACCTGAAAATATATCAAAACTCATACTGCTATCCATCAAACAAACTTGGGTCCATTACCCAAACCTAGGTTCTCCAACTTCTCATGGCCATAACTCTCTAACCATGAGGAGTTATGTAACATTCCACATACCACCAGAAATGGCATGACAAGCACTATCCATATAGGATAGTTTCACTAAAAAAATCACCAACCTTCATCTCATTATTTCACAAATAAGCATGGGTTCTCTAACCATACTTCTAGGATAACTCAATCCGCAAAGCGTCTTCCCGAGAGGGCTTTCACCATAAGGGGACCACTTTGGAGTTCATCCATTTATACTTATTATCAACCATGACAAGAGAATAAAGATTCACATTTACATCAAACAAGCTTAGGTCCATTACCCAAACCTTTGTGCTACTGGAATTTGCTATCGTACTTTCTCTAAGGGTTGACATCAATCATTAAGGGTTGACATCAATCTACAATATCACTGTCCAATAGTTGACATCAATGAAAACCAACAATCCATTCCAAGTATTCATCAACCTAAGCCAACTGTCTGACAAAGTGTCCGAAGGTGGATACGTTTTCTATAAATGATTATTAATGAGATCATAATAGTTTGGACTAGTAGTTGACCATGTTTTTGGAAGAAAAAAAACTTTGGATTTTGTTATAATGAAATTATGATTAAAGCATGAAATTATTGGAAGATAAGATGACCTAGTACAAGAAGCCCATGAGTTTTTTCAATGTGACACTTACGAAGGACTAAATGGAAGATGAATTTTACGAACATTGTGCTTGCGAAAATTAAAACATGATAWGACACGATATTGATTTGATATTCACAATGACAAAGAATATAGTTGCTTGTCTCTTTACTTGTAGGAGGTTTCAAAGGATCAYTGCAAAAGAGTTCTGGAGTGAAATTATTCAAGCGAGATCGACATCAAATGTCAAAATCTGGGTATGATCTCTTCTCTTTTCTTTGAAAGTTAGTTATTGAAAAGTAGTTAATTTTGATTGACTACTTGATTTGAGTCTCAGAGTGGTATTTTAGGGTATCCATCTATTGTGGCCTTGACCCATAGCCATAGGACTTAGATTTCCCCAGTGGAGTCACTGATTTTGTAACAAAAAACTAAGTCCTATGGCTATGGGTCACAGCCACAATAGAGTGATACCCTAAAAGACCAATCTCAGACTAAAATCAAGCAGTCAATCAAAAGTAACTAATTTGTAATAAACAACTTTCAAAGGAAAGAGAAGAGATCAAACCTGGATTCTGATGTTTTATGTTGGTCTTGCTTGAACACTTTCAAAACAATCCTTTGAAACCTCTTGCAAGTAAAGAGACAAGTAACTACAAATAGGTAGTTATCTGATAACTAACTAAACATGATAATTTCAATTTGCATAATAGATTCAAATCAAGATATGTATATTCTATTAAAAACATGAATCAACAAATTAATTGGATGAGAACAATAGATCTTTTATTATGAACAACATAAAAGTTGTTTACAACTTGTAACCACTCTGGTATAGTCCCGAAACTGGGCTCAAAGTTCCTTCACCCAAGACCCAGATATTACAAGAAAAACCTCCAAAACATTGTTTTCAAGCAAGCCTAAGGAAAGAAAAGGATTTTTTCATGACAAGATAGGGAGAACACAACTTCTAAAAAAATGGTTTTCATATGGGAAGGATGATCTCATATGCAAGGGGAAAAGGTGACTTGTAGGACTATAAAGAAAATGCCAGCATAAGGATGGATTTATCTATTTTATTTTTCCTCCACCCCAAGGCTCTAATTTATACTCATTTTTTACAACTGGAGTAGTTATGGACAAGATACAGGAGGTCGGGAACCTGAGGATCTTGTCAACTCTACCYGAAATGTCAACATGTTTTAATCTTTCGAGCCAAATTAATATGTATGCAGGTTGCTAACTACCAAGTCACATATGTATGTGAGTTTCCTTAATGAGAGTCATGTACATCAAACAAGATGGGTTTTTTTAAGTATTCTTTGGGAGAAAAAGGGATATTTTGGTYCTTCAAGAAGGGAAATGGATGTAAATAATGCCAATGATTCATCATAAGCATATGTGGTGTCAAATGATGCTATAAAATCAACCATAAAATTTAGGTCGGCCTAGCCACTYTTTACAAGTTGACCCTGAAAGTAAGGATATAATTACTATAAATACAAKACTGATGTGTGCATTTGTAGTGAAACTAAGCAAGATACCAATTCTGAGGTGTGCATAAGTGATTTGAGGTGCGCTAAAGGAGCTGGGGTTTATTTTTGGGATCAGAAGGTGTGCAAGAGAAGTCTAAGGGGTTTTTCTTGTTCTTAAGGCACACTATGAAGGACTGAAGGTCTGTGATGCTTCAATGTGTGTTTTTTTGAGTTTGTTAGGATACAATGTGCATTGTCTTGAGGTTGTGATGTTTCATTTTGATATCATATTCTGGGAATGATGTTGTGAGGCTCTCTTGGGAATGAAGGATGCATGTGACAAGGGTTTGAAGGATTGTCTATGGAATGAACCATATAAGTGAAGTTAGAATTACTCTATGTATGAAGATATTGGATTAGTGTCTACACATATCTTGTTGAGGTGGTTCTCAAGTGAGGGGATCAATGTATTCAGTAGATTGGTGCTTACAAATATTATAATAGTAGGTTGGTGCCTACAAGTTTTGTTGTGTTAGTTCGCATTTGAGGAGATTGGTGTCTCCAATAGGTTAGTGTCTACATATTGTTGAGTTGGTGCTCAATTAAGGAGATTGGTGTCATCATTGGGTTGATTCCTACAATATTTGTAACAATAGGTTGGTTCCTACAATTGTTTTAACAGTGGGTTGGTTCCTACAGACATTTATAACGATAATTTTTGTGGTTTTCTCTCGATTGGGTTTCCATGTTAAAATATATGCATTGTGATTTGAGTTTATATGTGATTATTGTTTCTCAACTAATGAATGATTAATGAAAGCTTAAATGAAATATAAATTATCGTATACTGATTCACCCCCCCTCTCAGTATAAGCATAAGTTTAACAATTAATATCATAACGAGTTCCTTTAGAAACAATTTAACCAACATAAGGAATATATTAAGAAAATATTTATTGTAAGGAAGGTCTCCCTATAAACAAATATCCTTTGTTTGATAGAACAAACTATGCATCGTGGAGTATATGAATGAAGACATATTTGAAGGCCCTAGGGTTTGGTATTTTGGAATCAGTCACAACCATTTATATAGATGAAGATGGGAAGGTTTCAATTGAAAACAATGAAAAAGAAATAGAAGTCATATTGAGTGGCCAATCAGATTCTAATACTATCAAGGTCATGAAGTGTACATCAACTAAACAAATTTGGACAAGCTACAAACCATTTATGAAGAGAGATCCAATGATTTTTTCAGCTATGAATTAGGGATAAAATAAGAAAAAAAATTGTTAAATATAAAAGGAGGAGATGGAAAATACAACGGTAAGATACCCTTCAAATGCTTTAAGTGTGGTATAATAGTACATTTTACTGCTAAGTGTCCATATGTAGAAAGGAAAGATAATGATGGTGAAGAAGAATATCTCTCCTTAACCATGGAAACAATCATGTTGATGAATAAAATTAAGATAATAATAAAGAAAAAATAGATTTAGAAGAAGGATATCTTGAAGAAAAATTGATGCAAGCCGCCTCCCCTCCGACGGGGGCTCATGCGACCTCCTGGTCTAGGATCTATTTATACAGGAGCCAAAGTGGATCTTAGGTTCCCACTGAACCCTTAGAATTCTTTACCATAGGCCTTTTATTCTTTAACCGTGCAAAAATTTGGATTCGCAAGGGTATTTTTACTCCAACGGAGTCTTCATGTGACCTTGGGCCAAAACCTGGGGCTTAAAATTTTGAAAGAGGAAAATTCGATACTCTGGAGCTTCGGGCTTCGGGAGTTATTCCAACATGATGCTTCAAATCCTCTGAACGTTGAACTGGAGAATTCCCATAGGGCTCACTGATTAATGGTCCACACTTCCCCAACAACCAACGACTGTGATTTTCTCCAGAACTCCTAGCTTCGAGACCTCTAGCTCTTAAACACCACTAAACTCCCAAATCATCGAACACCGAAGTGAAGGAGTGAAGATATCCATGGTCCAAGTGTCCCTGATAATAAATGACCTGGATTGACTTCAGGCTTCATGGACTTCGGGCCTTTGAACACTTTTCACCCATGATCCTCCAAATAGTTAGACTCCCAAATACACGATAATCTATAGACACATGTCCCTGACAGTCGATGGTCTAGATTTACTTCGGGCTCCCAAACTTCGGGGATTTTTCCTCCTCCACAACACACACCTAAAACATTTTGGAGCAATCAATTTAGAAGGACTTAAGGGTTATCATCCACACTTCTTACCTGGATCCAACAATTGTGCAGGGTTCTGACTTCCCCCAAACAGATCTCGTTCTTCCACCTTGGAACAAAGTTATTTATCTTCCTTAAGCTTCTTTTTCTTGAAGTACTTAGATTCTNGATTTACTTCGGGCTCCCAAACTTCAGGGATTTTTCCTCCTCCACAACACACACCTAAAACATTTTGGAGCAATGAATTTAGAAGGACTTAAGGGTTATCATCCACACTTCTTACCTGGATCCAACAATTGTGCAGGGTTCTGACTTCCCCCAAACAGATCTCGTTCTTCCACCTTGGAACAAAGTTATTTATCTTCCTTAAGCTTCTTTTTCTTGAAGTACTTAGATTCTGGCGCACACCTTACGCTTCCCTCTTGAGATTTTCTCTTGAAAATACTCGAACCTTTGCACACACTTTGCGCTTTGCTTATAGTATATCACTTAGACTATTCTTGCCTTATGCACTCCTTGCATAGTCTTTGCGTACTCTTGCGCTATCTCTCCTCTTGAGCTTGTTCAAAACTTAGAAACGTGTTTCCTCTATGCACTCTTTGCACTAACCTCCCCTCTGGGATTTTATACTCCAATGAGTATAGGCACACTCCTTGTGCTCGCTCTACGTACACTTACACAATATCTCCTACGCTATTCAAACCTATAACGGTTCGACCTCCGCACTCCTTGCATGGGAACTTTGCACTCCTTGCACCGAGATTTCAGAAGAGAAACAATTGAAACTTAAATAAACATTAAGGATGCATTCAGCAAGTCATTTATATGCACACACACATAAAACACAAAGACAAATAACACAACATTTACAAAATTACTAAATGACAAGCATGATCAGAAATCTGAGGGCAATTCCCTTCTTCTATATTCCTTTAGAAAATATTTACAAGGAGTTCAACAACTTTCATCTTTTTCTTTCAACAATTTCCAACAACAACAACAACGATGGCAGCCTATAAATTCTCTTCAGCAACCTCTTTCAGGAATAGATTAGATACATTTATACATGAAGGGGCTTCTCGATTCTTCCCTCTAGACTATTCTTGTGCTTTCATATCACAATTAAAACATCCTACCACTAAGCTTATTATAATAAATGAATAATTGCAATCTAGATATGAGTCAGCACTCAAAATGTGTACAATCTACAAACATTAAAGGAAAATGCAATCCCCTGGAGCACATACAATGGATCAAGATTCAATATCTAATGTGATATTTAATTACAATTCTTTTCAAAAATTAAAGTGACATGCACTCCTTGGAATCCAAACCAATTTAATGTGTTGTACTCGGTGTTGATTCGTCTTCCACCTTGCCTTATTTAATGACGATTGTGATGCTCCTGCCACATACTCCTCTAGACAAAAAGATTCATGGATTGTTGTTCATGAGCTCCTCCACTGTCTTTCTGTGCTTCTGGATATCAGTTTCAGTTATCCAAATGACATCTCCTACTGGATGATTCTCCCATTTAACCATATATTCATAGTAAACTTTCCTCCTGGTTTTCTTAGCAATTCTTTGATCCAAAACATTTTCTATCTGCGACTTCTCTTCTTCTGGAATTTGTCGCTTCCACTGAATCTCCTCTTGATAATTTTCCCCTTCCGTGTCATCCATCTTGTAAGGGTACACGTCTGCTACATTGAATATTGGTGAAATTCCAATGTCTTCTAGCAATTCAATCTCATAAGAATGTGTGGCAAATTTTCTGAGGATCTTACAAGGTCCTATATTCTTCATCTTCAACTTTTCCCTCTTCGAAATATTTCCTTCCTCAAGTGTGCCAAGACTTGGTATCCTTTCTCTAACTGAACTTATTTTCTTCTCTGGTCTACTCTTTTCTTGTATCTCTGGCTGCAATCATGTAGCTGTCTTTTGATTTGATCATGCAACTTATGCATCTCTGTAACAAAATCCTCTACTCCTACACTTTTAAATTCAACCTATCCAAAATATATCAACTCTGAAATACCTCTCGGATGCATTCCATATACTATTTGAAATGGAATTTTACCAGTACTCCTATTTGGTGAGTCATTATATGCAAACTCTGCTTGAGGCATAATTTGATCCCACTGGCTGTTATGTCTGATTACCAAACTCCTTAGTAGATTCCCTAAGATTTGATTCACTACCTCAGTCTGTCCATATTTTTGAGGGTGATACATTGAACTGAAAGAATAATTTGTCCCCAACTTATTCCACAAATTCCTCCAAAAATGTCCCACAAATTTAGTATCTCTGTCTGAGACTATACTTTTGGGTAACCCATGCAATATCACAATCTCCTTGAAAAAACAATTCTCTATGTGGGTAGCATCACTGTTTTTGTGACATGGTATAAAATGTGCCATCTTTGAAAATATTTCAACCACCACAAATATTGAATCATTTCCCCTCTAGGTTCTTGGAAATCCTAGAACAAAATACATACTTACAACATCCCACAACCTGTTTGGAATATGCAATGGTTGGTACAATTCTGTATTATGTTGATTTCCTTTAGCATATTGGAGAATTCTTCATATGTCGATGAACTTATTCACATTAGACCTCATTCCTAGCCAATAGTATGAAGAACTCAACTACGCATATGTTTTATCATGGCCGAAGTGTCCAACCAATACTCCACTATGTTTATCCTTTAACAAATTGTCCCTCATTGAGCATCTTGGGATACATAATCGGATTCCTTTGAATAATAGTCCTTCTTAGATCATATACTCCATCCATTTATGTCTATGCCTCAACAAAGTATTTTCACATGCTTCGTAAGCTTCCTTGAAATCGAGGTCCTCCTGGTACATCTCCTTGAGGTGTTCAAATCCCAAAGTCTCCACTTGGAATTCCTGCAAGATTAAACATATCCTACTCAAAGCATATGCAACTTTGTTATCACCTTGTTAATATGCTTAGTGACAAAAGTACAATTCTGCATGAATTCTACCCATTTGGCATGTCTCTGGTTCAATTTCTCTTGTCTGGTTATGAACTGCAAAGCATGATTGTCAATATACAAAATAAACTCCTTTGGCATGAGATAATGTGTCCACTTTTTCAAAGCTTGAATTATAGCATAAAATTCCTTGTAATATTTCAAATACTTCTTCTTAGAATCATTTAGTTTCTCACTGAAATAAGTAATAGGCTTATCATCTTGACTTAGAACTACGCCAATGGCTACTCCGCTTGTATCACATTTGACCTGGAAAGTCTTCTCAAAATATGGCAGAACCAAAATAGGTTGTTCTATTATCTTTTCTTTCAATGCTCTAAATCCTTTCTCAGCTTTTTTTTTTCCAATCAAAGGAACCACACTCATTCTTTATAGTATCTAGTATGGGTGTGCAAATACTGTTGAAATTCTTAATGAACTTTCTGTAAAAACTCACTAACCCATGAAAACTTCTTACTTCAAACACACTTCTTGGAGAAGGCCACTCTCTTATAGCCCTCACCCTTTTTGGGTCCATCTTCAATTCATTTGAATATATTGCAAATCCCAAATACACAAGTCATGTCTTCATAAAAGAACATTTCTTCAAATTAACCAACATCTTTTCTCTCTACAATCTTCTCAACATCATATTCAAGTGTCTTAAATTCTCCTCTTCAGACTTATTGAAATCTAGAATATCATCTAAATAAAAAATAACAAACTCCCCAATAAAATATTTGAGCACTTCATTCATTAACCTCATGAATGTACTTGGATCATTAGTTAAGCCAAATGGCATAACAAGCCACTCATGCAATCCTTCATTTGTTTTGAATGTTGTTTTCCATTCATCTCCTTCTCTCATTCTTATTTGATGATAAGTGCTATTCAAGTCTATTTTGGAAAAATAACTAGATCCACTCAAACAGTCTATTAAATCATCCATTCTAGGAAAAAGAAATCTATACTTGATGATTATTTTGTTGATGGCTATAGAATATGTGCATGTTCTTGAACCTCCATCCTTATTTGGACTCAACACATTTGGTACTGCACATAGGCTCAATATTTCTCTGATCGAGCCTTTATCCAACAACTCTTGGAATTTCTCCTTGACCTCTTCTTTCTCTTGAGGGGTTAATCTATATGATTCTTTGTTTGGTAATCTTTCTCTCATAATAAGGTCAATATGGTGACTGATACTCTTGATGGGAGGTAAAGTATCAGGTAACTCATCCACCAAAATGTCAACAAACTCATCCAATAACTATTGAACGTTTACAGGAAAATCATTCATATAATTGCTTTTGAGGATGAGTCTTGACTTACCTATAACAACAAACTGCATTTCCTGGTCTTTCTTGACTTCTTTCAAGAGCTCCTTCCCACTCATGACAAGTATACTAGGACTAGCCTCCTCTTTGACTCCTTTATCTTCTAATGGAAGCAACATATGTTTACATCCATTTTTCTCAAGGATATAGGTATTCTTCCTCCCATCATGTATGACATTCTGGTCATATTTCCACAATCTTCGCAATAGAAAATGACAAAAATCCATGGGTATGACATCACATAAAACTTCATCCCTATAACCACCTATTTTAAACTCAACTTTACACTGTCTACTTACCATGAGTTGATGTCCTTTATGCAACCACGATACCTTGTATGGATTCAAATGTGTTTTCATCTCCAACTTTATCTTTTCCACCATCTATGTGGATACCAAGTTGTCGGTACTTGCACTATCTATGATCACTTTGCATACTTTGTCTCTGGTTTTGCAAGCAGTTTTGAACATACTGTTTCTATGAACTGGTTCGCGTACCTCGCTCTATGGATTTACAAGAGTTTTCCTCATCACGAGGGATATTCCTTATTTAGATGCTTCTTATTTCATCTCTGTCTCCACATTCCTCTGTTGCGCCTCAGAAATGTGAGCTTATTTAACTCCTGCGTTCTTCCTTTCAGAACATTCCCAAGACACATACCCTGTTTTCCCACAAGCATAACATTTCACTTCTCCTCCTATGCCTCTTCCTCTACCTCTTGGAAAATGATTTMTTCCTCTAGAGTATCCTTCTGTAGAACTTCCTCCTCTTTCTCTTTGACTGCTATATCCTCTATCTTCTCCCCTAAATTTATGGAACTTTTCTTTGGTGATTCCTCTTCCTCTATTTGGACTCTTTCCTCTACCTCTTTGACTCTAATTTCTTGTTAGTTTTTCTTCTTCCTTYAGGGATACCTAATAATCATCTTCCACAGTCCTAAATGTCATCATACTAATATCATCCTAGATTTCATATGTCAATCCATTAATATACCTAGCAACTTTATCTTCATCATTCTCCCTATGTCCTACTCTTATATACCTTTCTGTCTCAGATTCTGTAACCTCTTGAATAGATTCAAATGATAATAATTGGGTATGAATTTATCCTTGATCTTAGCTACCATTCTATCCCAACTCTTAATCTTGGACTTACCTTTTCTCCTTTGGTCAAATTGTAACTCGTCCCACTATAATGTTGCATGTCCCTTCAATCTGGTCACTACATGATTTACCTTCTTCTCATCATCAATATCCTCAGAGTCAAAGTACTTGTCTAAAGAACTTATCTAGTCAAGAAATTATTCTACATTCAAATTACCTTCATACACCATGAATTCCATCTTTGCTATGTTTCCCAACTTGACAACAACTCTCAACAATCGCTCCTCTGCTTCTTGTTCTCCTACAACTTCTTCTTCTGCTATATATTCACTCTTATATTCGTTGACATTACCAATCTCTGGTGCTCTCCTTTGTGTTGTTTTCATGGCATCCAACTTTGCACAAATTTGACTCATTTATTCTTACATGGTTGTGTTAACCATAGGTTTGTCCCTACATATCCTTGGCGGAATGACTCTAAGTATTTCTTCTCACAGATATTATTCCCTATTCTAATACCACTTGATGGTATCAGACAAATCTCCTCCCTTTCCTCCTATCTGAAGACAAAAATTATCTATGATACCACTTGCTGCAAAGATCCTCCCCTCCTATAGGGGCTCAGGCGAGCTCCCAGTCTAGGATCGATTTGCATAGGAGTCAAAGTGTCTCTCAGGTTCCCAATAAACCCTTATAATTCTTTACCATAGGCCTTTTCTCCTTTAACAGTGCAAAAATTTAGATTCGCGAGGGTATTTTTACTCTAGTGGAGTCTTCACGTGACCTCGGGCCAAAAACCACTTAAAATTTCAAAAGTGGTAAATTTGACACTCTGAAGCTTTGGGATTTCAGAGTTCTACCAAGATGATTCTTCAAATCCTCCGAACGATGAACTGGCGAATTTCTGGAGGGCTCATGGATCAATGATCCACACTTCCCCAATAGCTAATGACTTTTACCTGCTCAGGAACTCTGGGCTTTGGGACCTCTAGCTCCAAAATTCCATTAAACTCGTGAATCGACGAACGCCAAAGTGACGGAGGGCAGAGATCCACGGTCCACATGTCCCTGATAATAAATGACCTAGATTAACTTCGAGCTTCAGGAATTTGGGCCTTCTCATGCCTGAAGACTTTTCACCCATGATCCTATGGATATCTATACTCCATAATACACGATAATATGCAGACATGTGTCCTTGACAACCGACGGTCCAGATTTACTCTGGGCTCTAGGAATTCGGGACTTTTTCCTCCTCCACAACACACACCTAAAAACTATCGAGCGAAGTCTGAAGAACTTAAGGGTTATCGTCTGCACTTCTTACCTAGATCCAATGGTTGTGTGGGGTTCTAACTTTCCCTGAATAGATCTCATCCATTCACCTTGGAAAAAAGAGATTTATCTTCCTAAAGCTTCTTTTGCTTGAAGGACTTAGATTATGGCGCACACGTTGTGCTTCCCTCCTGATATTTTCTCTTGAAAATACTCGAGCCTTTGTTCACACTTTGTGCTTCACTTACAGTCTATCACTTATACTATTCTTGCCTTCTCCACTCCTTGCATTGGATTTACACACTCTTGCACTATCTCTCCTCTTGAGTTTGTTCAACACTTAACAAAGTGTTTCCTCTTTGCACTCTTTTCACTGACATCCCCTTTGGGATTTTATACTCCAATAAGTATAGGCGCACTCCTTGCGCTCGCTCTACGTACACTTATGCAATCTCTCCTGAGCTATTCAAACTTGTAACACTTCAGGCTCCGCACTCCTTGCGTGGGAACTGTGCACTCCTTGCGTGGGAACTGTGCACTCCTTACACCAAGATTTCAAAAGAGAAAGAATTGAAACTTAAATAAACATTAAGGATTCATTTAACAATCCATTTATATGCACACACACATAAAATACAAAGACAAATAACACAACATTCACCTAGTTACTAAAGGACAAGCATGCTTAGAAATCTGAAGGAAATTCCCTTCTTCTATATTCCTTCAACAAATATTTACAAGGATTTCAGCATCTCTCAACAACTTTAGCTTATTCTTTCAATAATTTCCAACAACAACAACAATGACAACCTACAACTTCTCTTTAGAAGCCTCTTTCAAGCATAGATTACATACATTTATACATGAAGGGGCTTCTCGAGCCTTCCCTCCAGACTATTCTAGTGCTTTCATATCACAATTAAAGCATCCTACCACTAATATTATTGCAATAAATGAATAATTACAATCTAGATATGAGTCGACGCTAAAAATGTGTACAATCTACAAACATTAAAGGGAAATACAATCCCCTGGAGCACATACAACGGCTCAAGCTTTAAGATTTTATGAGATCTTTAATTACAATGCTTTTCAAAAATTAAAGTGACGTGCTCTCCTTGGAATCCAAACCATTTTAGTGCGTTGCCCTGGGTGCTAAGTTGTATTCCACCTTGCCTTATTTAATGACGGCAGTGATGCTCCTGCATAAAAAACTCCTTAGTTCCTTAGAATAAATATAAATTCATAGGAAAAATAATATAAAGTAGAAAGAGCGATTGCAAAAATATGAATAAGAGGATCATAATTTTGAAGAAATAAAAAATACATTTATTATCATGAAGACTCAACTAGAATAGGAAAAAATGATAGAAAAAGTGGTGAGAGGCTAGCTGAAAGAAAAGGAAGAAAATTACAAGAAGCTAGAGTATGGAATCATTTCGTTATGAAAGGAACTAGAAAAAAAAATGATTAGTTGAATAGAAAAGGAAGAAAATTGCAAGAATCTAGAGGATGGAATCATTTCCTTATGAAAGGAAGTAGAAAAAAAACTGATCAGTTGAATAGAAGCTTGATGTTTGGAAATAGTACTAAAATCTTACACAACATTCTCAGTTTCTAAAGGTCACTATTCATTAAGACAGGTATTGGCTATGACAAAAAACAAAATACCCCCGAGGGAGATGCAAACACTAAGGTCACAAAGCCATTACAAAAACAAAATGAAGGAAAGCCTAAAATGTATGCCAATTTTCTCAAAGGATCCATCAACAATGAAAACCACAACAAGAAAGGAAATGAGGACCAGTAGAAGAACGAGTCTTCTCACAAGAATAACAAGAATGAGTTCAGAAGAGTTATTCCACAAAGAAGGCCTTTCTCAAATCGGTACCAAAATATCTTTCTTGGCTATTATTTTTCTTGCAATAATTTTGGTCATAAAGTAATTAATTATAGATATTATGCAAGAAGTGATCATGTGAGACACATAAATAATGATTCTTATAAGAGCTCATAGGATGATTATGTGAGAAACAAAACCATAAGTTCTCATGGGTTTTCTAATAGAAACTAGAATTCATTTGCTCCTCTACTTTATTACAATATTGAATGTTATAAGTGTAATAAATATGGGAACATAGAATTTTACTGTAGAAGCAACATGGTAGGACCTCCTAAACAAAATAGGGAAGAACATGTTCTTAAAAACATAAAGAAGAATACTCAGAGGTTTGGATTTAAGGAAGCAAAAGAAAGAAACAAGGAGAGATGAAATTGTTTGTTATGAGAAAGGATATGATAAACTAGATGAATATGGAAGGGGAATTCATTATTTTGATTCTCACTTGAAACATGTACACCCCATTTCTAGAAAAGGAAATGCTAGGACATTTCCTTGTGAAAATGGAAATTCAAGTTTACAATACTCTTTTAGACAAGAGAAGTCATCTGATTGGTCCTTCTTAGAAATGAATGTGGAGGTAAAATAAATTCAAATAAATTCACTACTAAAGATTCACCTCGTTCAAAACATCAATGTCATGATTGGAGTGGAAGATTTGATGAATACAAAAATCAAATAGAATGATTAGTGTTGGATACTTGTAGCAGAGACAACCTGGATAATGATCAGTTGTCAACAAGTGGGAAATTATAGAAATAATTTTAAATTTCACATTGGACTGCTTGAAGGTAAGCACAATCTAAGAGGGAGAAACCCTTTTCCATTTATGTCAAAGGAGGAGAATGTGCATATAGAGGAAGATTTGCAGACACAAGGAAAGTTGCAGATAGAGAAAGTATCATAATTGACTAAGGGTTTCCATCAACGGAAAAGGGGGAGATTGTTGTAAATGTTGTTGTCATTGATTTAATATGCAAGGGGAAACTACATATGTCCAAGATAAAGATTGCAAGATGGAAATTGTTGGAAACATTGTTTTTTTATTATTGATACTCAGTTTGGATACCCTATATTTGAAGGAATTTTTACCCTATATACCTAGATCAAATGGTAGCATAGGTCATATGGTAGGAAATATTATTACAAGACCTTTCCAACCATATATGGAATTCCCTATAACTCCCTAGGAATGAGGAGATATTATTTGTTTCGTCCGACAACCCAACCGTAAAATTTAGGTCGACTCAGCCAATATTTATAGGTAATCCCTAAAAGTAAGGACATAATTACTATAAATACATGATAGATGTGTCCATTTGTAGTGAAACTAAGTAAGAGATCAAGTATTAGGTGAAAAAAAGTGATATAAGGTGCACTAAAGGAGCTCAAGTGTCATTTTGAGATCTTAAGGTGTGCAAGAGAAGCCTAAGGGGTTTTTCTTGGGATTTTCTTGTTCTTAAGGTGCACTATGAAGGACTAAAGGTCTGTGATGCTGAAATGTGTGTTTTTTTTTATTTTGTGATGCTACAATGTGTGTTCTTTAGGTTTTGATGTCACAATCTAGGATTATATTCTAGGAATGATGTTATGAGTCCCGCTAGGGCATGGAGGCTACATGCGACTAAGGTTTGAAGAATTTTCTCTGGAATGAAGCATGCAGGTGAAGTCAAAAGTAATCTATGTATAAATATATTGTATTAGTTTCTACACATATCTTATTGAGTTGGTTCTCAAGTGAAGGTATTGAGGTCTCCATTAGATTGGTTCTTGCAAATATTGTAACGGTAGGTTGGTGCCTACAGGTGTTGCTAAGTTGGTGCTCAACTGAGGAGATTGGTTTCTCCAATAGGTTGGTGCCTACATATTACCAATTTGGTGCTTGGTTAAGGATATTGTCATCTCCAGTAAGTTTTTGCCTACAATATTTGTAACAGTAGGTTGGTGCCTATAGAAATTTCTAAAAGATATTTTTTATGGTTTTCTCTTGATTGGGTTTCCATGCTAAACTCCTTGCATTGTGATTTGAATTTATATGTGATTATTGTTTCTCTTCTAATGAATGATTGATGAATGGTTAAATTAAGTAAAAAGTATCGTATAATGATTCACCACCCCCACCCCCCCCAATCAATATAAGCATAAGTTCAACAATCATATCCCATTTTCCTTACAAGTTGAAAGACAATTCCCCTGGTATGCTTCTTGAATTCACCAAGTTTCTCTTGAGGAATGCATATGTATGGTGAGATTATATAAATGGTCTTAGTCATGGTGTTGGTTGAGGTAGTGGAAATAGATGGTTGCATTGATTTCTATTTCTCTTGAACAATTGCTCATAGATTCTCCAAGGCCCCCTCCTTCTCTGCCAACTCTTGTTGCAATTGTACCAACATCTGAATGAGCCTATCATCATTTCAACTATCTAATTGGATGACCTTCTAACCAAGGTGTGAAAGTTGTTCTTTGTTCTTGTCCCAATATTTCATGACCATTGTGAGGGTGTCTTAACATTCTTCAAACTCTTTCTTGAGCATTAGTAGCAATTTGGTAGAGGTGTCAATGTGCTTATGCATCTCCATCATCCTCTTGTTGAAAATTTGAACTTGCTCTTTCAATCATTCATTCTGTTTGTGAATCTTGACATTGTTGGCCTTTAAATATTCCAACTTATCTTTTCTTTCCTTACCCATGTTACGGTCTGTACTATTGTGTTCAAATTTTTGGTAACTATCATGGTCAAGGATGAAACCTAGTTGTGATACCATATAAACGGGGGACTTATAGTCCACTCACTTCAGTAAAATGGATCCTTTGTAGAATTAAAGTTCTTATCTTATCTCAGTCTCTGGATTTGTAACATCCCCTTCGTAACATACACAAGAGTAAGAGAACACGATGAAGTATATATATATATATATATATATATATATATAATTTGTTTTTGCTTGAATTGAATGTTAAACATGGTTACTAAATTATCCGATATGACAATTCATAAGCAAGACGAATTAATGCATATAGATAACAATGGGTAATTGATATATTCTTAATCTACATCATTCTTCTTACTCAACATCAACTTCTTAACATGTTCATGATACAAATTTCAAGTAGCATTTTAAAAGGTCAAACATGTGAAAATCATTATAATCAAATCACACAAAAGGTAATAAGAATAACAATGTCTACCCACCCAAATCCTACCTTGCAAGGTTAGAACCTTCAAGACACATAATCAACGCTCAAGTCTAGGATTCATCTGATCTAATTTGACCATTTAAGGTCGCAGGACTCGGAGATGTTCTAAGGAACACAAAAATATCTAATACCCATAACCAATCCTAGTCTTAACTTAAGGACTAAAATCAACAATACGATAATCAAGGAAATTTTATTTAAGTAAAGGAAGAACAATGCAAAGTACTTAAAAATTTCTCATACCAAAATGAATCTAAATTTCTTACTAATAGTGTTAACGAACATTCACACAATAAATCATGCCTCTAACCTTGGTGAGATTGTCTACTTGCGCAATTATTTTTATTATCTAAAAACATCAATTATAATTCAAGATCATTTAACCAATATTATATAACATGTGATTGATAACCTCGACCTAAGGCATTCTTCAATGGAATAAAAATAACTTCATGATAATTATTATAATGCATATATGTAACTTTAGCCTATTATCATAAAGATTATAAAATGCTTAGAGATTTAAACTTTAGTTCCCATACAATAGGGGCCAATAATTGTTTTTCTACTTTAATTAATTGTGAACTGAAAGTAGTTTTAATGAGATATAAAGGATTACCTCATTTCAAGCTAAATCAAGTTTCATACCAGGGTTGCAAGTTCACTACTTAACAGATAAACAATTTTTTTTTTAAATAAACAGAATCAGAATCTTCGTAAGAACATACAGTCCGACAGTGAATACCGAGTATCGCTAAAATGGAACCATAATACATCTATTGTTGGAAAGTTCCATTCCATCTTCAATCATTATTTTTAAGATATTGAAAATAACCAACAATATACGTATGCATATTTAAGACATGGATGACCAAGCAAATTACGATCTTACAAGGAAGGAATCATTCCAATATTAAGTAAAAATTTGATTAATTCAATCTTAAGATTTGCGAGAACAATGACATTGATCCATACATAAGTTTTTGCTAATTTTCATGCAAATACAAAATCAAATTATCCATTTAACATTCAAAATTAATATAAATTTTATTTAACAACAATAGTAGTATAGGTAACACTGAATATTCTTGAATACTTAATTACAATTCAAATCTTCTTTATGTTTCCAATATGCATATCAATAATTTGTTAACAAATTTCCACATCTAATAAAATATCGTAACCAGAAGCGTGAATTATTGAAGATATCCAATCTCGAAGCTTGCACAACTTCCACTCATTCGCCTGCTAATCCCAAGACTAAGACTTCACCGATACCTCCTGTTATAACCATATGTTTCATAGGATCAACTCGTTACTAGAAATTTTTCCCTTTAGAAAGAAAGAAAAAAGAAAATAAAGAAAAAGAAAAAGAAAAGAATAAAAGAGGGTATGAAAAGAAAAATGATAAAACCCCATGCAATAAGAATGACTTGATTCATAGTGTGTAACCATGGTCAAGTCCTTTGAATTTCTGCATATAGGGTAGTGAATAAACTTGGCTAAACAGTCTAATATTAGCCAATATAGATAGGTTAGTGAATACATTTGATCAAATAGTTTAAACTTGATCAAATGTCCTAGGTTAGAGTAATGCTTTAGCTCAACAGTCTAATCTGGGTTAATGTTGCTAGGTGATTAGAGTAGGACATAGGTTAGCAGGTTTTCATTTCAATAAAACAGACATGAAATTGGTTAAATTCTTTGATTTCAAGTTAAAATGTTATGTTCTCACCCCTTGGTGACAGAATGAAAAAATGAGAGCAGTAAAAAACCCATAAAAGGGCCCTATCCTAAGTTTTTTGTGGCGCTCTATGCTAAAGTGTGTGCAAATCTCAATGGTCCATCATCACGCACCAATATCTATGGCTGATAGGAGATATCAGACCACCCCGACATTCTACCTTTAACGACGGGGGAGGGGGGGGAGGTGTCCGAGCAAGTGGTTTTCCTCGGGCGGCCCCCCCTAACGTGATGCATTCTCATCAACTTGGACCACCCCCTCCCCCCGCTCTATACCACTTACTGCCTACCCCCCCTTCGAGCAAGCCGCCAAACCACCTGCTCATACCACCATCACCCTCTGACGTCACACTCCACTACCTCCACCTATACATCATGTTCCACTACTCCACCGATGTACCATCCCCACTCACCTATCGCCCATCGCATCCCATCCACTTGTCATCCACTCACTACCCTCCACCTCACCTCCATACATCGGTTACCCATTTATTACCCTCAACCTCATCCCCGAGATAACCGTTGGCCAATCAATGCGGGCAACCATGATCATCAACCGACTGACTCGTCATCCTTTTCCCAACAAACATTCGTTCATCCTTTTAATCTCGTTTTTCACCATTGTCACACTGTTCACGATCCAGATGCTTTTCATCCTTTTAAATCAACATCTGCCATTAACATCTGGTAAACACAGCTAACAATATTTTTGGAGGTGTCAGTCGGATCAATGGTGCCCAAATCCAAATCCTCAGAGATCGAAGAGAATCTCTTCCCCCCCCCTCCTATTGACCTGGATTGGACACCTTTGATCAATAAATATTACCTAATTGCAGAGCCAAAGTGCGAATTCAAATTCTTCAAATTGCACTTTTGGCTCAGAGATACCTTTCTGGACCAAGGCGACAAGATTGGACTCTGGGAGTCCAATCTCCCACTGTAACTTTTCCCTCAAATTTACCATTTTCCCGAGTTCTCTCTCAAATGATAGGCACACTATCTCCCTAGTCATTGAGCCATTGTTTCATCATCTGGAGAGACCCTTTTCACCATTACCCCAGAAACAATAGACCAGATGATGCAGATACCCAGAGCCGACTCCCTTTCCCCTTTTTCCGTCAAAGTTATGACTGAGATGTATCATAAATTATTCTTGCCCCAGAGAACAGAAATCTTTGATCTTTTCCTCCATGAGAGTGCCTAGCTACCCAAGAAAATTCCCCCCTACCATTCCTCCATATTCTCAGTGAAAGACAATCAAATTATTTCTTCCCTATGTTGTCTACTAGGATACTATTCAGATGAGTGGGTAGATGAACCCATCCTAGGCTTTCTATCCATATTTTACATTGAAGATAAGGCTACTACACAGTTCAATTTCAACCAGTTCTTGGCTGACAACATTCATGAACAACTCTTCAAATTCACTACAGAAGGCATGTTCAGGTATTCATTGATATTGGCATACATGTTCATATTTTTCCAATCAGAGAAGTTCTCCTTCTCCCTACAGAAGCTCAACCAAGATGGTAATCCACAACCCGTCACATCCTGGATGTCATTACTAAGAAATAACTCATCCGATTTTAGTTTGAAGCAGTTCATCGATCAGTTATACCACCTGGTGGTAAGCATGCTAAGTGGGAGAAAAGAACCCAGGATAAATGAAGAAATCCAAAGGATCCTACACCTATCAGACCTTGCTAAAACAGGTGATTGGTACCTGTACCATAATCAAATAGAGATCATAGTTTATGGATGTGAGATTCCACCTTACGAGCTTCCCAAATACTTGCCTGTCAGAATATTGTCTCTTGAATATATCAGGCAGATGACTAATTCTGACGACATACATTTTGTGGCTTTTAATAAAAAACAACAACTCAGGATTAGAGGCCAGATTGGATCTTTCATTTGCAACAACAGAGCTGCAGGGGAAGAAGCCAACACTGTATTAAAAGAAATGAATTTCAGTATCAGTTTTCCTTGGCACTATGATCCCTATGGAATTATTACAAAACTAGATTGAAGAACAAAATTCCCCCCTATGCTCATGTGCCTAGACCAGAGATAGAGAAATTCATGAACCAGAAATAGTGGGAGGAAAACACTCTAGCTGATACTGAACCACAGTGTTCTCCTGCCATCATTTCACAAACAACTACTCCCTAGGTACCAKCAGAGAAGAGGTCCAGGAAAGAAGTATCTCCCTCAATTACAGAGGTCTCAGCAGAAGACTTCCAGGTTTACAGAAAGAGGCCCAAGACTAGTCATACCCCTAACAGGTCTGRAGGAGAGGAGATTCAGTMCACCAAAATGGATGGAGAACATTCACCAYTTCCCTCAAGAAGCCAACAAATGATATCCAYTTCCTMAYCAAAGAAGCAAAATGACACAATATTGACAACCAAATCCTCAAAGGAGTCTGCAGGGCTCAATATTTTTGAGAAGTATAACTTAATCAAGAATAAAAATGAGATGTTGACTAATAGTACCTATGCCCAATTCTGGAAGAAAACATCTACAACCCAACATATGTTTCTCTCGACTTTTGACACATAAAAAGGGAGGATGCACATGGCATACTTGCAGGCACAGGTGCCTTAACCCAAAACAATTCCTGACTATAAAAGGTGAACATTTGAGTTTGATATCAAAGAGGTGCGTCCAACAGATTAGATGGATATGCACAAATAGACTGGAGAAATTATTTTCTCCACCCTGGAAAACACCTCCACGATTGCTGCAAAGTTGCAGGTTTCCTTGAATAATGTCTAGACACAACTGAAGTTGGAGAAAGTGTCTTCTTTGGAAAAAGATAAAAAGATAATATCTTCAGAGGAACTGGTACTCTAAATTGAATATGATCCAACAAATGTGAAAGCAGTAGAAGAGATCTTCAAAAATAAGAACGTTGACATAGTCTCTCTAAGGAAACAGTTGAAAATCATTGCGACAAATGATCCACGGGTGAAGGAAATGGCTGAGACTGAAGGCCATAAAGAGGAAATGTTGAAATTAATCATGGAGCAGAATGCGCAAATTAAGGAGATGGAAGCTAAGCTGGAGAATATAGTTAAAGAAAAAGAGAAGAACGTGTCAATGGCAGTCATCCCATTTAATGCATTTCCCAACACAAGCATCAGTACAACAACAACAGCCACAATAAGGGAAATTCTAGCAACAACCTCAGTAACAAATACAGATGCTTCTGAAAAATTGGCAAAGTCCATGCAAGACATGTCTTTGCAGGAAGAGGAAATCAAAAGATTGCATGATGATATCAAAAACCTTCAACAATTGAAATCCACTTTTTAGTCAAGTTACAACACTGATATGCACAAGTCTCAGAGACTCAAGCAGGAACTGCAAAAGTTGTAGAAGGAAACCATCATGGCCAAAACACTTTCAGAGGCCAAGGAAAATATTTGGATGGACATATGCAAATCCATGACATAGATTTGGCCACTTATACAGATTATGTTTGAGCAGCATGAACTGGTGCAGAGAGCCAGACAAGTCATTGACAGGATAAGAGGAGAATTGGGAGAAAGGCCTACAGAGGCAAATGAGATCATCAGGTTTTTAAATTTTAAGTAAAAGGAGGAGCTAGAGG
>JASDQU010240516.1:57811-69356 GCA_032191745.1 Picea mariana | reverse complement strand
CATTCTTATATTATTTTTTCTTCAAAATTGTCAAAAAATTATGGGTTTTATTTCTACATGTTTTCTTTGTACTCCCATATAGAATTTTCAGGACCATAGCAAGTCCATTAAACCTTTACCAACCCTATGTATTAATTCCTGAGCACTTTGATTTTATGGTCTAGGATGTGTACTAGTTCCACTTAGAAATCCCCTTCATGTTCCACCTGGATCACAGTCCAATCAATTATGTGGTTAGGGTCAAACACATATTTCTTTAATAATCACACATGAAATACATTACACACTCTCATGGATGTAGGAAATGATAACATGTATGCAACTAGCCCTATATTTTCTAGGATTTCAAAAGGTGCAGAATATCGTGTTGCCAACTTTGGGAAACTTCCTAATCTTAGTGAACTTTTTTTCGCCTTCACTTTTACAAAAACATGTTCGCACACTTTGAAATCTATGAGAACTCTATTCTTGTCTGCATACCTTTTCTTCCTGTCTTGGGTAGCCCTTAAATTCTTCATGATCTTTTCCATTTTCTCTTCCATTTCCTTTAACAAGTATGGTCCAATAATTACTCTATTTGTTGGATTATCCCAAATAACTGGCATGTTACATTTCCTTCCATATAATTATTTAAATGGACTCATTTTTAATGAGGCATGATACCCATTATTGTAAGAAAATTCAACTAAATGAATATAATATTCCCACTTTCATGGATGTTCCATCACAGACATTGTAAGAATGTTCTCAATTATTCTATTAGTCCTCTTTGTTTTTCCATCTCACTCTCGGTGATACATTGTACTAAGATTTAGATTTGTCTCAAAGCCTTTGAACAAACCTTTCAAAAAATTTGATGTAAACTTTGGATCTCTATGTGAAACAATTTCCTTAGGCACCCCATGTAACCTAGCAACTTCTTTCGTGTATATTTCTGCAATATTTGTTTCCTTGTGTGTTGTCTTCACTAGAATAACACATGTTTCCTTAATTAATTTATCCATCGCCACCATGATGGAATCATGCTTATTCACTTTTATAGGAAGCTTAGTAATAAAATCAATTGTAACTACTTCTCACTTCCATTCTAGAATGGGCAATGGCTATAGCAGCCCTGTTGGATGTCTATGTTCGATCTTCACTTTTTGGCATTCTAGACATTTCACTATGTAATTAGCCACATATTTCTTCATTCCTGGCCAAAATTATTGGGTTCCCAGCATATGAAACATTTTTCATCTCCCTCAATGCTATATTTTTCATCTCACTAGAATTTGGAACATATATTTTTCCTCCATACGTGAGTATTCCATCCTCTTGCAACTCATAAAATTAAATTTTTTGTTGTAAATTTTCTTACTGTAATGTTTCTTTTATTTTCAAATATTGTTGATATGAATTTGTTGTTTCAATAATTGTTTCTTTCAAATCAATCACATGGTAATGGCTGCAATATGCATTTCATGAGATCTCCCACTAACTACATCAGCCACCTAATTTTCCTTTCCTTTTATATGCTTAATCTCAAAGTCATATTCACTCATAAATTCAAGTCATCTAGTTTGTCTGGAACTTAATGTGGGTTGTCCAAAAAAATGTTTCAGACCACAGTGATTTGTCCTCATCTTAAATTTCATCCCCATGAGGCAATGTATCCACATTTTTAATGCATGAATAATGGTTGCTAATTGTAGATCATGCATTGGATAATTCCTCTCATACTCTTTCAATTTTTGGGACTTGTAGCATACCACATTATCCTTTTGTGTGAGGACTCCATCGATCCCTTCCTTGCATGTAGTTGTGCACACCAAAAATCTTCATCTGGATCTGCAATATTCAATATTGGCACACTTATCAAGATGACTTTCAGCTACTAAAAACTCTCTTCGCGCTTGGGAGTCCATTCAAATTTCACTCCCTTCTTTTGCAAAGAAGTGGTTGGGATCGAAATCTTTGAGAAATATTTTATTAATCTTCAGTAATAACCTGCAAAACCCATGAATGATTTGAACTTCATAAAACTTCTTGGCATTGGCCATCCTCTAATGGTGTTTATATTCTCATGATCATTTTCTATCCTTTCTGTAGAAATTATATGCCCCAAGTAATGAATATTCTTTTGATAAAATATGCACTTATTTAGCTTGGAATACAACTTATACTCTCTTAAAACTTGCAACACTATTCGTAAATGTTGTTCATGCTCATCCTAGGACTTATATTAGAAGAGTATATCATTCAAGAACACAATTAAAAACTTGTCCAGGTATTCCCTAAACATTCCATTCATCAAGCACATAAAAATTTCTAGGGAATTTGATATACCAAATGACACTACTGTGAATTCATAATTCTCATATGTTGTCCTGAATGTTGTCTTGATGATGTCTTCTTCCTTTATCCTCATTTGATGATAACTTAATATCAAGAAAATCTTGGAAAATATTCTTCCACCTTTCAAGTGGTGAAATAAATCATCAATCTTTAACAAAGGAAATTTGTTATTTATGGTGACCTTATTCAACTGTTAATACATAGCCTTAGGGTTCCATTTTTATTCTTCACAAAAATAACTAGGGCACCCCAAGGGGACACACTTGAAAAATATATACTCGTTCCTTAAAAAATCTTTGAGCTACATCTGTAACTCCTTCAACTCTGGTTTTTTGATTCTGTAAGGTGTCTTGGACACTAGGGTAGGTCCTAGTACCAAGTCAATAGAGAAATCAATGTATCTCTTTGGTGGAAATCCTAGGTTTTTTCCAAAAGAATTCTCAAAATCCCTTAAGACCAGATGGTCTCCAATGATTTCCAATTTATCTCTGGTTTCCTCTTCCATATGGGTTGGAAAAATATGACATCCCTTCCTGAAGTTCCTTTTCAACTCCATAGTTGAAACATCTCTAATATCTACAACTCTTGGAGTGCCTTGAACATTCCTTATTTCCCTACTTCATCAAGACATTTGATTGTCTTGTTGTAATAGTCTAGGATAGCATGGTGTTTTTCCAAGCAATCCATTTCAATTATACAATCATATGAACCCAATGGTATAATGTTAACATCTACCTTTGTTTTGAGCCCATTCATGTCTATCAAACAATATTTAGCTAGATCATTGATTTTCCTCGGATCCCTTGTGGCTAATTAAACTAACCAATATTTATTATACTTAGTCCTTTTCAACTGAAATATTTCAACAATGTTAGAGTTTATGTAACTATGGCTAGCTCTAGAATCAATCAAAATTTTTATGGGATGGTTATCAATATTACCTTCCACTTCAATCATGGGGTATTGATATTTTTCTTTTTTGTTGTCCAAGGCTACATAAACCCTTGGTAGGTTTCCTCCCATGTATTCAATTGTTTCATCTTCCTCAATCTTCCTCAATGTTGTGTATAGTCCTTGTTCTTTCTTCTTTGTGAGGGAAGTCCCTATATATGTGATTTATTTAGCATCCCCAAAATTGCACAAGTTGTTTCCTTGGCCTTTTTCCAAATGAGTATGCAATCTTGTGCTCATTTTGGGTTGACTGAGCTTATTGATTTACTTATGATTTTTTCTTAAAAAAGGGTGGCTTCAAACCTTTCTACCTTTGATCCTTTTTACACTTCATCTTGTCATTCCAAGATTTTTGGAAAACTAGACTTCCTCTGTTGTGCTCATAAATATGCTTTTCTCTCCTTATGGTTTCCTCCAAAGTCCTGGGGTTGTCATATTATATATTGTCACTGTAGAAAGAGGGTAAACCACTTAGAAACCTTTGGGATTTTTCCTTATCATTCTTTATGAAGTCCACATAGTTCATCAATTCAAAGAACTTATTCTCATATTCATCCATTTTCATGTTTCCCAATTTGAGTTCAAAGAACTCTTTCATCCTCCTTTCATAGTAATGTTTGGAAAACTATTTCTCTTGGAAACATACTTTATCTACATACATAAGATCCTCTTATCATCCAGGGGCTTCGCTCGCTTAAGTGGATCCCATCACATGGTTGTATTTCCTTTCAAGTGGTATGTTTCAATTCTATATTCTACCCTTGAGGGGTAATCATGCAATTGAAAATATTTCTACATTTCCAGTAACTAGGCCTCGATCTCTTCTCCCTTCCTATGATCATCATTGAAATTTGGTGGCTTGATTTTCCTGAGTTCACCTTGTAAGTTGTCTGCCTTAGGCGTTCTTCTCTTCATACCTACATGAGACACACTTGGGATACTCCTTCACTCTAAAATTGCATGAGTAATTCTGGTGGATTTCCTTGCAGAATGATGGAACTTTCTCATGGTTCTTGACTACTTGATCATCCCTTTTTATTTGGGATCTATATGTTGTCACTTTTATAGCACTAGCTTCTTTCTTGGTGCTAGAGTATTATTTAAATTTCCTATGCAACATATTCAGAATCTAAATTATCTCTTCCTGAACCTTCATAATCCTTTCATTATCGTCCCTATAGCTCTGTACATCTCTATGCAGGCTCCTCATAATTGCATGCTCCTTCCTACCTCTTCTTTCATTTTACTATGTCTTGGGATTTCCCATCCTTCCATGAAGACCTATGACCTTATCCTCATGGTTGTAAGATCCATGTGCATATTCCACAACTCCAGTCCTCATATAAGAACCAAATGTGTTATCATGTGCCTTTAATTCTACAAAAATTGTGCATGTAATTATTATTTTTAGCACATCCATACTATAAAACATTTCATTAATTAGAATACAGGTTATTATTCATATACATTTATGAATAACACAATTTACCAACTCAAAATATGATTCCTTAGACACATTCTTCTCTAAAACATCTCTCCAATGACTATACTCATGCCTCATTCTAAGTTCTGAGCGAAAAGTTACAACATTCACAAGATATAATTTCCACTCACTTACTATTGTAGAATTTACTTTATTACTTTTTGATAAAATATTAGCACCCAATTAAAAATTATGAGTGGATAGATGTATTCTCCTCCTCAATACCTTTCCAACAACTATTGTTTTCTCAAATCGGAGCTGGGAGCTTAAAGTTATGGTCTGAATAAGTTTAAATTGTTTTTCTCATTTTATCCTTGTATGCTACATGTGTCTTCCTTCTCTTCCTGCACATTTTTACATACCCAGATTATAGATCTGGATCCATGGTTGTATTATATGGATCATACACTTTCCATAGACTGATCTTGTGCCTCAAATGGACTTCTGGGTGAGTTATTCCCTTTGGAAATGAATTGGTGCCAAAATTTTACCTTAACTGTTTCAGCTGTAACTTTCTCATATGACCTATGTTTTGCGTCCAGAGTAGCTCGTTGGAAATATATGTCTAAGTTATTTTATTTAATCTATAAAGACATGGTGTACCAACGGTACACCATATTCTTTTAAAAAGTGATTTCTTAAAAACGTCTTTTATGGCCTCAAAATCGCCTTGTAAGTTCAAGACCTTCAAAAAATTGAAAATTTCATAGAAAATTGATTGTTTCACAGTTATAACATCCTTTTAATATAAGTTGTTGACATCAAAATCGAGGGGAATATCGACCATTGATTTGAAATTTATCAATGATTAGTGATTGACTATTTCCTTTGGTGAACCAAATGTTCTCACCAAGTTTCCTAAAGATTGATCATAGGCCATCGACCGTTTCTCTTGGAAACCAAATTTTTCCCACAAATATTGTCAAACCCTGATCATCGGTGAATTTCCTGAAAACCACTTTCTTAAAAAATTCACCAAACCCTAATCATCAACCATCTATCATATCTTATCTTACATCACAACTATGTTGATGTGCCACAAAATGTAGATGATGACACGACATGGCACATGGACACTAACATGGAACTCTGGCTAACATGTCATGACATGTGGATGTTGACATGGAATGACATGTCATCACCCTCCTTCCCCTCATTTGTGATTGGAAACTTCTTTTGGATGAACATAACACCTTGCTAATTATGTCGATCCCCAATCATCGACCATAAGTGATCAGAGATTTCTTTTGGCTGAACCAAACTCTTCTCCAAAATCATTGATCCAACCATTGGTCATTGATGATTTTTGTTGGAGAAAGAAAAAATATTCACAAATCTCATCGATTCAACTATCAGCCATCGGTGATTTCTCTTGGAATATTCCAACACTTGTAATTTTCAACCAAATCCCATATGAATCTTGGACATTAATATTCCATTCAAAAAAGATCTTGATCGTGGATTCACCAAACTTCTCCCAACTCTACTAATGAATATTGACCATCTATTTGATTCATTTCCCAAACCTCCAAAAATGAATCTCTACCGTCAATTTGATTCATTTCCCAAACCATCAAAAATGAATCGCGACCAGCAATTTACTTCATTTCCCTAACCATCGAAAATAAATCTTGACCAACGATTTTCAAGACTTGCCAAACCATGAAAAAACTTACAAGTTTTTTAATCTATCAAGGATGAATTTGGGTCATTGATCTTAAAATCAACCACAATCTTGGTTATCTATTCACTAAACTTTGTTTGATTCTACAACGGCCATAAAAACGTGAAATTTGACCTAAGTCAAATTTAGCTATGCAATTTTGTAGATTTATTATGTATCTCATCTCTTCAATAGTCTTGAGGCATTTACACTTGAATTTTCTCATAATTTGGGTATTTCACAATAATTTTTCTATATGTTTTCCCAAATTCATCATAGATCAAAATCAGTAACAATGAATTTCCTCAAATTCACACTAGTTATTGGCCCATACAGGACCAGTGTTTTAACTAGAAGCTCTGACACCAATCTATAATGAACCCCAACTGAAATGAGGATCATTACTATGCAGAAAACATATAAAGCAAAAAAAAAAATCTACTAACTACTTCTTGTAGATTACCGACAACGAATTATACATAGATTTAGCTATTATCTAATGCATCTACAACATGATGAAATAACACATGAATGAAGATAATAATTCATTACAATATCTTATAAATCAGTCTCATACAAATAGTTCATGCACAACAATTAAAACTTATAATGCAACACAAAAATAAGATAAAAACACTTATTTTTTAAATTAGTTGTGCAAATAACTAATTTGGACAGACTTTCCACCCAACCATAGACTTGTTGTTCCAAATATCAATATAAATTCACCCCCAATTTGGGGATAACAATCCACAAAAGAAGGTGGTTTCTCATTGTCCATTCACAACTTAAAAAATCCCACAACCCATTGGTATTCTGCTACAGCTATCCTGATTTTCCACCAACTCTCTTCCTCTCAACCTATCTAACCAAAGGAATGTACTGCTTCATTTCTCTCAAAACATAAGACATCCCATTCATTTATTAGGGTCCCTCTGGAATAGGTAACCAAGAATATATCTACTGTAAAACTCAAGGGACCTCACTATTAGGAAAACTACCAGGAAAAAAACCAAAAGTCACTGATTGTTAAGTGCAACTCACACAGGAGTTCACTCTTCAGGCCTGACAACCTAACTCTTCAATATTCTGCTCCCAATGTTCTCTAGAATTATCCATCCATGGTCAGTCCATCTCCACGCTATTCTTTTTTTTTCTCTACTTGTTTTTCATGCCAAATCATGACTTTCTAAGACTATTGTTATTTCCAGTATGAATTCCATCTCCTTGTATTATTTGCTTGAATTAAACACTTCCCCAAGTTGATTGTGCTCATCCCCCATGCTCACAGTAACTATGGAATGTGAATTCCCACACCCACTCTCTTACATGCATTCAATTATTGGATTCTTCTATACTTAGAGGAAAATTAGAAGTTTAATACATAATGATAATACAATTCAAGAATGTGGGTTGAATTAATAGACAGGGGTAATTATCCCTGGGACCCCTCTTAGACATTCTCTTAGACCCTCCCCTCCATGTGGATTCATAATCCTCCATTTCATTCCATGTCCCCTAGCAATTGGAATCATATTTTATTATTAAAATTCAAAAATGCAATTCCCATATACATCACTTTGTTGTAGAAACACATTATATCTACATTAAGCATTAATTAAAATGGGGATTCTACTAGGGACATTACATGGTATATGTGGGAAAGAGAGGATATGTACCAATTATCAAAGTTGATTCCCAAGGTGAGGTTTACATTGTGAGGAAGTGATGGATAGAGAAGGAGTAATGTAACTAGCCAAAGGATGAATAGTGGGACGTCTAGACAACACACAAAGATTCATTAGAACACCTTGGAATCAGTTTTAGGGTGTAGGAGAAATTCGATAATGAGACACGTGTTTGGTACACTCAAAGGATAGGGTTAAAGTGTATGCATTATAACCAGAAATTAAATTGAGGTTCAATCTCTCCAAATTCTAGGGATAGCACGTAAACCTATAATGAGAAAATTAGATGAGTGTTGGGTTGTATTGGATTCTAGGGTTTAGTATTTGTTATTTTTAGACTGTTATACAAAGTTGCGGGTGCAATAGACAATGATATCAAGTCATATGCAGTGTTGGGAAGTAAGGTGAGGTCATGTGCAGTGTAGACATGAAGTGAACAATGGATGGTGTTCCCAACATGTAACATCCCCAACCATCCAGGCTGGGCCATGCCGCAAATCAAAATCTATGATACCATTAATAACTAAATTCCATGCATATGAACACAATTATGAAATTCTACAACATATAATCCATGCATAAATATATGCAATTAAAACATAACATAATTAAACATAAATAACACGTTATATACATCAAAATAGCACATGAAACAAACTTATATTTTAATTAAATCACCAATTGGTTGCATACCTCAGATGTTATTCCCAACCATAAACTATGTTTTTCATACACCCTCAACAACAGGTCACCCCCAAGATGGGGATATGACTCTATTAACACATAAAATTGATCATGTAAAGGATGATTTATGGTTTTCAGAGCCTACATTTAAACATTTCTCCAGGGATTATGTCATACCATCAACTAATAGCTTCCTCAAAGTGTGCAAGCTATATTTGAGTTGGCGTTGTGAACTAGCACTACGGACTAGTTAAGGAATAGGGTTGTAGGTTGGATAGGTTGCAAGCATCCTGGTGCAAATTCAAAATTGCCAGCATCAAACTAAGGGTCATCAGGTACTCTATGAGATTTTTTGTCTTGTTTGGAAGTTAGGAAAGGAGTGTGGCCACTTGATTTTCCTTTGGTGTGACAAATTGGCACAGGTGTTGTGAATTAAGACAAGCGCTACGGAATGTGTTGCGAAACGTGTTGTGGAATGTGTTGCGAAAACTTTGTTCTAGGACTTTTGAACTAGTATTTTTTGCCAGTTGACTTACAAGAGAATTTCCAATTGAACCGGGATGAATTTTCAAAATCCAAAGGAGGTTATTTTCAAACACGGACCCAAGAATATTAAACTCTTTTATTTTTCACACAAGTGTCACGTATTGGGATATTCAAAGGAATATTTGAGCCCTATTTTTTCAGTTTTTATTATTTCATGTTTGAAACATGTTTTTGCAACACGTATTTCGGCCATCTGGAGATGAATTTCAAGAATCTGAGATAATTTTTTCTTTATAACAATACTATATACAAAAATCATTCTCATATTTTACACATTTATTATATTTTCATAATTACAAGTGCCATTTTGAATACTATTTTTCAGAATTTTGCCTCCTGAAAAGCAAGAAATCAGTTAAATTGTGTCATTATCTGTTTGTAACTGTTTCTATTTTGGGAAATGGGTTGGAATTCAAATTGGTGAGATGTAAAGGACCTATAGTGATATATATTTCATGGTACAAGAGTAGAGTAGGGTTAGAATGAGCTAAGAGGGGGGATTTTAGACCCAAAGGAATTCAGAGTGGTTATCACTATGTTTTTTTCTTCTTTCTCTATATTTTTTCAGACTTGTGATTCCTTATCAATGGAGATCAGAGTTACTTTTCTTCTCATTCATGCAATGATTGAGTGTGGTCTTAGTTATTTTCATTGGTGATATAGGATTTATTAATACACATAATTTCACTGTAATTTGACTATCATAAGTGTTGGAAGTATCTCTGACATGTTCATATCACAATTTTCCTTTTCCTCAATTATTTATCAAGTCTATTGTCTGATCTAAAATTGTTAAGGCCAGTTTTACTACAGGATATAGTTGGGATGTCTACAGTAGATGGATCTGATTGTCCTTATGGTAAAATCTGCTACACATTATTTTCATCACCCCTATGACCGTTAATGATGTAAACCTATCCTTTCTCTTGAGAAGGATCAATGGCCTGAATCCCTGAAGAAGAATAAAGATACTTTTTCCCATAGAGATGAAATTATACTTTTCCTTTGTCAAAAACCTTATAAAAATGGATTGTTGCACCTTTCTTAGTGTTAAGGGTGCGATGATCTAGGATCGTCGCAGGTTTCACCATAGTGGCCTGTGACTTCTTCACAGTTTTCTCAGTGTTAAGGGTACGACGATTTCTGTATGAAGGAAAAAGAGGAATTTATCAAAAGTTCTAGAATAGAAGCTTCGAGGGTGAGGTGGCCTCCGATCGATTTGGATCTGACTCACATCCCTAATCTCTTGGGATCATCCTAACCTCCTCACCCTATCCTTTTCATCCTATAAAAGGAGAGGAGTTATCATGGAGAAAGTTGGTTGGATTTGGAGCTTTGGATTAAGTCGGATAGCTTTTGGTGTGAGCTTGAGTAATTTTTGTAGCTTTGAGATTTGCTTTGTCAAGACAGATTATTGATCTCAGAATCCTTGGAGCAAGAAGTGTGTGGGAAGTAAGGGATTGTTGGAAGGGACCTTACAACATCAAGGATTTGGTTGTATTCTCCTTTTCATATTTATAATACAACAATATATTTCTTTCCCATAAAATTGTCTTTATTTTATTGTATGACTCCTTGATCACATACATAGATTTTGTTGAGTATACATTGTTTCTTTCACTTCGTCGGCTTGTGTCTTTTTACAGGTTCAACATGCCATAAGACTTGGAACAGAGCGAGGATGACACTAGCGAGGAAAAATGAAATTTAAATGGTATGTCATTTATCTCTTGTTAGTTAGTATGCTTGTTGATTAAAACTTAGGGGAAGCTTTATATTCTGTCTTTTTTTGTTTTAGTTTCAGGGTAAAACTAGGGGGATTAGTTTGTGTCCGCACTTACCAATTATTCCAATAACAAAATTGGCGACAATACTGGGGACAGATTGTTTTCCTAGTTTTTATTTCTTACTTTCTTTGATTGATTGGGTTCTGTTTTCTGAGTCACTGGGAGATCTAGTTTGACTCTTTGATTGTTAAACTTCACTGAAAAAAAATTCTTTCTTTTTATTTTTTCCATTTTTCCTTTGATCGTTGCACCCTAATTTGAGAGACAATGCGACGATCTAGGATCGACACAACCTTACCTTTTGACACAATGTGGTGTCTTCGCACTATATTTTTTCTCTATCCTGCGGCGATCAAGGATCGTCGCACTGTGCTAGTCTACAGCCTGTGACAATTGTGAAAAAAAA
>JASDQU010240516.1:35222-47295 GCA_032191745.1 Picea mariana | reverse complement strand
CCTGACTTGAACATTAACTCAATGACCTCCCTAGGTTCATATATGCAGTCGGTATCACCCTTGCCACAGGTCAAATATGTGGTTTTTTCTCCCATTCATTATGTTGTCGATGAAGATGACTTGGATCTAGTAGTTGACATGGTGATCTCTTCGATGGGGATATTGGAGCCTGATATCCTTACCCCTATCGCGACCTTTGACATGTGTTCCTTCCAAAGATTTTTTCTTCCATCCAGTGAAGATATCTTGGAAGCCATGACCGAGTTTTGTCCCTTGACATGGTGTCCTTACAAAGCATTGTCCTCTTGAAAGCCATGATCAAGAAGAGAGTATTGAGCATGGTTTTCTTATTTCAAGCTCATTAAAAAATGAAACCACCTTTGAGCATCGTTTTCTGATTTCAAGATCATTAAAAAATGAAACCATCTTTGAGCATGGTTTTATGATTTCAAGCTCGTTAAAAAATGAAATGAAACCAGCTATGAGAATAGTTTTCGTGTCTCTATGACAACCCCGTTAAAAAATGAAACAGAGGTTATGAGAATAGTTCTTATTCTGTGTCAAGCTCGTTAAAAAATGAAACAAAGGTCTGGGGATTAAACCTAGATTTACGAGCATAGTTCCCATTTCTGTGTCAAGCTCATTAAAAAATGAAACAAAGGTTCGGGGATTAAACCTGGATTCATGAGCATAGTAATTGTTTCTATGTCAAGCTCGTTAAAAAATGAAACCAAGGTCTGGGGATTGAACCTGGAGTCTCGAGCATATTTTTTCTTCTCTATGGCAAGCTCGTTAAAAAATGAAATATATTTTTCCCCTCTAGATTAAGTCGAGTACTTCATTACGTATAATATTTGTAGCTTCATTTCATCCTCCTGTGTCGTTGGATGAAAAGATGTTTGGGGGGCAATGCTTACAGCCTCTGGATTTAATGTTGAAGTTAATTTTCTAGATTCTTAAGTTGGGGGAAAAGTATCAACCATACCTGGATTATGTGTTGGGAAGTTGCAAGCATAGTTTTATCTGGTTCAATCTTGTGTAAAAATGAAACCACCTACCTCAGGCATAGTTTCCTCTGGTTCAAGCTTGTGAAAAAATGAAATTAGGTCCACGCATAGTTTTGCTTAGTTTTAAGCTTGTGTAAAAATAAAATCTATCCCAAGCATAGTTTTGTTGTGTTTTAAGCTTGTGTAAAAATGAAAACATTCCAGATCTTAGTCTTTGTTCTTTCTCGTGCTCGTAAATACAGGAGAATGGAACCGAGTAAAATTTTATCACTTTTTTGGACTCGTAAAGGTTATACAAAAAAGGAACCCCCTAGAGTTCCCTTTAACCTCTTTTCAAACTCTCTAAACATGAAAAGATTGCCGACCGATCTTGTTCTTTTCACGCTCATTAAATTATTTGAAGAAAACGTCTATTGAGCAATAGATTATCTCTTTTTCGGTCTCATCGGACTACTTTATGAAAAAGGACATATTGGAGTTGTCTTTAAGTTATTTTCAAACTACATAAATATGAAAAGACCACTGAGTTTTCTTTCTTTGGACTCATAAAACAAACATCGGAAGGCCCATATGGGACCGAACCACTCCTTCCTAGGGTTCGTTAAAAATACTCCAAGGGACTCATACGAAGGATGAGATTATAGTTCAAGCATATGTTATCCTCCTCAAGATTGTGTAAAAATAAAGAGGTACTCTCCTTAAATGGTGGGGGAAAATTGGGAAAGAAATGTTTCTGAACCTATATTATATGGAAGAGTCACCTTTGAACATGACACCCTTTCACTTGCTTTGTGTCTAGGTTAGAAAATATTATTGTCTCTAGATCATACTCCCTTATAAGATTACAAATTGGTATGTGATCCTTGTTGTTGAGTCAATGTTTCGAAGACAGTTGTCGTGTCATCAATATGTTCAAAGAGAAGTTCAACCTGGAAATCCTTCTATTGTGTCGACCATTTCTACAATCCTTAAGCCTTCTATTTAGTTTACCATCCCTGAGTCAGTCCTGAATCACTTATTACTCTGATCTACCTCAAATCTTGTTACTTGTTTCGTGTCATTGATGGGGGATACATTAAGGCCCTCCTATGTTGAGTGTTTTTCTGTCGACTTCAACTCATTATCCAGGAATTAGACTTAGAAACTAATTGGTACCTTGGAACTTGCATGCCTCAATGGCAGGTTTCCTCTCTTTCGACAATGGGTTTTCATCATTGACCCTTGATTAAAAGATTCCATCGAGTGTTCGACTTCAACTTATTCATTCACATTTGTTGGATTGTACTAGAGTACCTTGGGAGTCATTGAAACTAATGGTTATTTCCCTCTCACTTGTTAGCGGTATTCATTAATGACTGGTAATCAAGTTGTTTCTACCATGTTCGACTTCATCACATGTATTTGCATGGTTAGATTCATACTATAGAGTGGTGGAAATGAAGACCCTGAATATTTTCTGACAAATTCAAGTTGCATTGGAGTATATTCATATTTTACTGTTGCATAGATCCACAATCTATGTCTCATGTCTATGTTCAAATTTGAGTCTTTAACACATAGATCCACAATGTATTTTTGGTGGCTATGTTCAAATTTGAGTCATAATGGCATGGATCCACAGTGTATGTTTGGTGGCCATGACCTGTATTACTTGACATGGATCTTTGCATGTCAAAATTTATGCTTTGAGTCATTTTTATTCTAAGTATGGGAATGCCTACCTCAATGATGATATATTATTGTACTTTATTTCCTTGTTTGTTGGCAAGTTTCTAATTGATGTGTTCCTTGTACCCAACACACACTTGACAAAGTATTTTAGCTATCACTCTATTCTAACTTCATACTTTGGGGGGCTCACTGTTACACATTATTTTCGTCAAGGTTTTCCCATAGAGATGAAATTGTACTTTTCCTTTGTCAAAAACCTTATAAAAATGGATTGTCTCACCTTGATTAGTGTTAAGGGTGAGATGATCTAGGATTATCATAGGTTGCACCACGGTGGACTATGACGTCATCACAATTTTTTCAATGTTAAGGGTGCGACAATTTTCGTACGAAGGAAAAAGAGGAATTTCTCAAAAGTTCTAGAATAGAAGCTTTGAGGGTGGGGTGGCCTCCAAACGGTTTGGATTTGAGTCACATCCATGATCTCTTGGGATCATCCTAACCTCCTCACCCTATCCTTTTCATCCTATAAAATTAAAGGAGTTCTCATGGAGAAAGTTGGTTGGATTTGGATCTTTGGATTGAGTTGGCTAGATTTTGATGTGAGCTTGAGTAAGTTTTGTAGCTTTGAGATTTGCTTTGTCAAGATAGATTGTTGATATCAGAATCTATGGAGCAAGAAGTGTGTGGGAAGCAAGGGAATGTTGGAAGGGACCTTACAAAATCAAGGCTTTGTTTGTATTATCCTTTTCATATTTATAATACAACAATATATTTATTTCCCATAAAATTGTCTTTATTTTATTGTATGACTCCTTGATCACATACATAGGTTTTGTTGAGTATACATTGTTGCTTTCACTTCATTGTCTTGTGTCTTTTTATAGGTTAAACATTCCATAAGCCTTGGAACAGAGCAAGGATGACACTAGTGAGGAAAAACGATATTTAAACGATATGTCATTTATCTCTTGTTAGTTAGTATGCTTGATGATTAAAACTTAGAGGAAGTTTTATATTTTGTCTTATTTTGTTCTAGTTTCGGGGTGAAACTAGGGGGATTAGATCGTGTCCACACTTGCTGATTTGCCCGATAACAAAATCCCTATGGCTTTAAATTTTATCTTTCAAATTTAAAATTTGAATTCTTTGTATGTTACCAAGATCACCTGATCTATAGTCTAGGGTGACTCTTGGAGTGATAACAGACTCCACCAAGGAAAAATATACCTAGGACAAACAAAGTTCTGATAAACAACACCATAAAATAAATTCCTAAGTGCCAACTCTAGCAATAGTTCATATCTTACATTGTTTCATTCCCCATAGCTTGTCCCACTCCAGGAAATGTACCCCTTCTCTACTCAATAGTCCTTTGACTATCCCACTTCCATTTCACGACTTATGCAACAATCCAGTCAAGAAGTCACATATCTCTATGGCACCTGGAACACAAGGTTTCTCAACAATTTTAGCACCCACAATTCACATAGGGAAACCTATTCCCAACAATTATCTCATCCAAAGAGAATGCTCCCTAGGTATAGAAACTTGTTTCTTCATCCCAAACCACCAAGGATTTAATGGCTATCAATCAAATTCATCTTCCTATCCAAAAAAAGTATGGATGATCAAATGATTGAATGAATTATTGAATGGATGATGGAATTACACTAATTCCCAACATTATATTTGCATGTTCCTAGCTTGAAACTTGTCACTCTAGGAACTACCTTTGACTCCACTTGGCGATTCATTCCCAACCTTTAGGAACTTAGAATAAAATAATATCATATGACTTAGAAATTAGGAATAATATTATTTTATTCCTTGTCTCAAGCCCCCCTTGACCTAGCCCCTCTTCCTTAATCACTTAGCCTCCTTTCCCTCTTGTGGAGTCCTAGTCTCCCATACTCTTTCATCTGACTTGGTATACAATAATGATGTATGTTGTTAATAAATCCAACTGTGATTACATATTACATTTGTTAGGATTCTTGTCCTTTCAACTCATAGTTTCCCTAGCCTAAATCACACAGGCACCCCAGACTCAAAACATATATACAAAGGTACTCTCACCCAAAACATCCTGGCTCACTAGCCTATAAAGCATATGTACATTTAAAATTGGGGTTGACCTCCATAGGGGTATTACATTCCCCTCCCCCTTATTTTTTCACTTTCCTCAGTGCATTATGTACATGTGTACAAAAAAAATTATTCAAAAATCTCCAAAAATATGCGGTTACTCCTCTCGAATGGCATCCTCATTCTCCCATGTTCCATCTTTAGGACCGTAACAGGTCAACAAGACCTTTACCAACCCTATTACTTAATTTTGAAGTAGCTTGAATTTCTTGTCTAGTATGCATATCGGTTGAACTCAGAAGTACCAAAGATCACCAACATATGTCTCTAGGAATGTGCCAAATAATTTCCAAGATATTCCACAAGAATATACCATAACATAATGATATAACCCTTAAAACACATATAATACATACCTTTAATCATGTAAGAACCTGGTGCATATGATCAAAAACAATCAGACCTTCCTCAACTGCAAAATTAAGAGAATAGTACTTTTTTCAAAAAATTTCCATAGATCTGTGATTCATACATTGTCAACCCGCAAACATCCATTATTTTCTTCACTAAACCACATACATCTATGCTTTGATCCATTGGAACCAAAAATAACCTCAGAAATCCAAGCCTTGCTCCACCATAACCCACAGATAACCTCAGAAAACTAGTTCAATCACTTATGTACTCCTTTCTCTCCTCAACCTCCTTTCTCCTAGGTCATTCCACATGTGTGAGTGATCTCCTTCCTCATTTCACTCTGGTTTGACTAGTTAATTGACGACCACGTGGACATTTAACTAGGACTAGGTGGCAGTTGACTCTAGTGATTTACAGTGTCTGTGAGATCTCTCTATAACACTCCTAATGTGAATTAGTTGACTACTATGGAAACTTATTTGTGTGATAAAGAGTATATCACTTGAATTGTATCATTTATTCTTATTTGGTTAATATAGATTATTTTATTCTTTCCTCCATTTTTGTTTATCTTATTCACACCATTGCATGCTATGTATTCTTCATTGTTAGGTAGATCTTCTGTGTAGGTATCTCAGAAGCTACACATTTGGGATTTTAATGACACCTCATAATTTGATACCACTTACCACTTGATGATACATGGCATCCTCCTATTGTTTTTTCATGTCCAAGAGCTTCCTCAAGAACTGCTTATTTACAATGTGAAGCCACTTACATTTTTGGTCTTCGCTCCATCGGTCTCCCCACCATTGTGTCCTACCATCATGCCTCTATCTTGCCACCATGTAAATCCATGTCACCACCACATCACTGCCATGTTTCCTCTATGCCATTGATGACGTCTTGTACGGAAAATTACCCAATTTTTCCAAAATTCCAAAATTTCCCAAATTTCTCAAAATGCATAATTTTCAAATTTTTGCATAGGCCTCCATGGAAGCTCTGAATTTAATCTTCCTATCGTCAATTTTTACCGAATTCATTTAAAATCGATTAATGCACCCAAAATTTGACACATTTGTGTCAATTTATCAATAAATTCCACTTCAGAAATTGGGGCTTTTTCCTCGTTTCACCCAATTCCACTACACTTGCTCTGTCATGTCCAATATTTCACCCATTAAAGGCCCAAAAATTCTTAAATGGATGTGAAAATTGGGGATTTTAATCCATGGGCTCAATTCCCTCAATTCCTCAAACTATTGCTTAGGAAAATATTGTTAAACACTTTGCAGGGATTTTCTGAACTTTTTATATTGCAATTCCAAGGTATGTGTGTTGTCTCCAGACCATGCAGGATCAGTGTTGAACTTGTGGCTCTGATACCTCAATGTAAAATGTCCCCATCCATCTAGGCTAGGCCATGCCACAAAAAAAAAATTTATCTGATACCATCTAATATCTAAATTCCCTACATATGAACACAAATATGCAGTTCTACAACATATAATCCACGCATAAATATATTAAATTACAACATAACATAATTAAATAGAAATAACACATGATATAAATAATAATGGCACATAAAATACACTTATCTTTTAATCAAATCACCAACTGGTTGTAGACCTCAAACTTTCCTCCCATCCATAGACTTTGCTATTCATACACTCTCAACAACAGGTCACCCCTAAGCTAGGGCTATGACTCCACTAGAGAAAAGGCTACCTAAGAAATTAGGTATGGAAAGAAACACCATAAAATAAAGGTCCAGGTGCCAACTCTAGCAACAGTTCCCAACTCACAGCCTCTCATTCCCCACAACATGTCCCACCCGAGGAAGTATACCCATTATCTGCTCAACAGTACTTTGGTTGTCCCACTTCCTTTCCAGGTCTTTAGTAATAGGTTATCCAGGAAGTCTCAGAGTTTTATGAAACACAAGGTTTCTCACCTAAAGAGAATGCTCCATAGGCTTGAAAACATTTTTCTTCTTCCCAAACCACCAAGGAATTAATGGGTATCAATCAACTTCATCTTCCTCTCCATCAAAAGTAAAGATGATCGAATGATGGAGTGAATGATGGAATTACACCAATTCCCAACATTATGTTGATGATGATGATGATTAACATCCATTAAGATCGAATTGGTCTATCATACCTTAAGAGGATAATGGATTACTTTAAATTCTTTATAATTTTGTTTCTTCGATTGAAAATCATTAAGAGAAGTTTTCCAATATCACCATAGTTTTGTTGGATTAAAAGGTTAAGAAGGTTGGTAGTGTGACAAATATATTGAAATTGATATCCAATATAGGTATAGGCTAGACAATCTAAGAGAAAGTGTTTTTCATATTCAACCCTCTTAATGTCACGAAGGTGACACTCTTTCATCCAAGGAATTTTATGAATTGACCAACGCCCAGTTTCACTATGGAGCTCATGAGAATTTTTTCTAATCTTCGTAATGCTTATTTTTTTATTTACACTTGTCAAAACAGACAGATAATTTTGATCTAATAGATTAGGGTTGATTAACTCCTTATAATACCTTAATTTGTTTTTCCTCTAACTCTTTATCACACCACATTTTATCCTTAAATTTGGAATTAATTATATTTTTAATAGTATCCTTATTCTGCAAAATGGTCTCTTCCATTATTCCCCAATGGCTTAGCCAAGACTGGGAATCTTTACACAATTCTCACTTGAGTCAAAGGTGGTTACGGCGAGAGGTTGAAGAAATTTTAGGAAGCCTCTTGTATTCCATGTTGTTTAACTTGTTCTTATACATCATGTATCTAGTCATAGTCGTTCTCTCAATGGGAGAAGTCTTTCCTCTAAGAGGAGGATAGCATAGGGCGTATTTCCTTTAATTTTGAGATTATAGGTTATAAAATTCTTTTGGAATTTCTCTATCTTTGTCCATGATTTTGAGGAGATACTACATCCCAAAAATCCACATCCATATAGAATATCAGGCTTAACAAGAGTCTCAAAGAGGATATTCTTCTTATCCCATATCTATAGATCGACTGATTTACAAATATTCGCAAGCCCAGAATAAACTTTCAATCCTCCAATTATCCTTTTCTCAATGATATAATTCCAGTTGATCTTGTGGTGAATATTGATTCCAAGATATTTGTATGAAGTAACTTCCTCCAAGTTGTTTTTTTCATATACAAATGTATCATAAGTGATCTTATTGGATTAATGATAATGACTTTAGTCTTGTTAGTATTAACAGTCGTACCCATATTGGAGCAAAAATCATTCAGGATTCTTACTTTATTTCCAATATCATGGGAACTCCTCTCCATAAGAACAACATCATCATCATAAAGAATAATATTGATGATTATGCCAATGAGAGTAGGGCCAACACAACCTGTTTCTTCCAAACAATCTTCTAATGTGTTAATGTATATGCCAAAAAGGGTAGGGGACAAGGGACTACATTGCTTGACTCCAATATTGTAGTTAATTTCTTACGACCAACCCTCATTATTCTTAAACTTGGTAATAATGTTATCATACAAACTTATTGTAGCAACCCTCAACTTGAAAATCACTTTTAKCTCTTCCAACCTATCCCRAAAGGTTTTCTTGGGAACCATTTCAAAAGATTTTATAAAGTCAACAAAAAAAACAAAAACAAAAAAGATCGGTTTTAGTATTGCAGAACTCCTCTGCCATGATCTTAAAGGTAACAAGATGGTCCACAATTGAATTATATCTCCTAAATATGGAACGACCTTTATCTCTTTTACCATGAATTTCTAGCCATAGGATAATATTCTTTTCCAAAATAATTATGTATAGATTAAAATCAGGCTAATCATAACGTTCAAATAATTAGAGGGAATGCTTCTATCCCCATTTTTAAAAATAGGAACAATGAGACTTTGTGTCTAGGATTTAGGAAAGTCATGTTTGATTGTTAAATTGAAGAGATTGTATATGTGAGGGATGAGGATAGGCCCTCCGATTTTAAAAATTTCAGCTTGGTAATCTTAAGTGTCCTTAGTTTTCCCATTTGCAAGCCTCTTAACCCCAAAATCTATGTCATCCAGAGAAAAAATTTCATCCTTTGTAGGGACAGTCGGAATGGTGTCCATGGAATTAGGGAACTTGTAAAGACTTTTAAGGTAGTAATTCCAATCCCTTAAGGGAATCATATTATTTTCTTTATTATTGTGGATTAGAATTTGCCTCCAGAACTTCTTAGGATCAAGCTTATATAGTTGTGAAGGTCGCTCTTATTGATATAGTACCTTTTTTTTTCCTTTTAATTACGGATTTGTACATATTGATCTTATCATGTTTGGAGGACTCATTAGAAGCATCCCTATTGGATTTCCTAGAAATTTTACATTATTTATCATACCAATGGTTGGTTGTTGTATTATTATTTTTACAAGACACCTTGAAATAGAACTTATTAATAGAAGTGGAAAAGGTAGTTGTAAAATTATGATATAGGTATTCAATGTTGTCATTATAAGTTAGGATATGTAATTCACTATTTAAATCCTTTAAGGAAATATCAACTTTACTTTTATCAAAGGGAATCTACCTTTGATTATTATAATTTTCTTCGATGGTGCTCCTGTGCATGGAAAAGTTTATAGTTAGGGTTAAAGGTCTATGATCAGAGTCAAGTTCATGGTTATTTAAAGGGTCAAACATTACTATTTGGTTGGAAACAAAGATATCACATATCACATAATCCACGAAAATACTACCCATTTCATGAATACAACTCATCTGGTTGGATTTTGGCCACTTCATTACTCCATTGCAGATTATTAGGTATTGAGAACTATAGATATTGACTATCTCAGTACCAAAAAAATTCTCAGCTAGGTATTCATATCTTATTTTGTAGATTTTATCTAAAACAAGGTCCTCATCTAGCCATAAAGGATTATCATTGGAATCATTTCTTAAAAGAATAGCTTGGTTAGTTGTAGTCCTAGCATTAAATCTCCTAGAAGGAGGATATTACCTTAATTTATCAAACTATAAATATCTTGTTCTAAATTATTATAGGGACAATTTCTATCTAGATTGTTTTTCTTATAAAAATTATAATTAATAGGATCAAAATAGAAAATTTCTATATACATATTCTTAGCATTGATGCTTGAAATTTCTATCCAAATGTATTAATTGAGATGGTCAATATTATGAAGTTGAATGTGAGGAGAAATGCTCTTTCTAATATAACAAGCTATGTCTCCTATTGTTGGATTACTGAGAGGGGGGGTGAATCAATAATAGAGAAATTCAATCCTTGTTAACCACAATATGAAAGTTGTATATCAATGCATCATTATCATCCAATAGTTGCAGAGTAAATAAGCAATGAACAAATGCACAATCATACACATACTTAGTACACCCGTGTTTTTATGTGGAAACCCAAAGCGAGAGAAAACCACAGAATGTTTTTTCTTATATGTCTTTAAGAATTACATTCATTGGAAGCACCAACTTCCTTTGTTTTCCAATTGCAACTAGAAGGAGGCTCCAACCCCCTAATTTCTCAGGCCACAACCTGAGGGAAGATCCAACTCCACAATTCTATGTCTACAACTAGAAGGAGGATACAACCCCCTATTGTCTTCGGCTACAACTGGAAGGTGGCTATAACCACCTGTCCTTGCCACATCCAACCGCCCTGACGTAAAAATAGAATGATGGAACCATTGTCACACTATCACTATGAGATATACTGTTGTAATCTTATACCAATAACCTCAACCATGCATCAACCAATACCTCAAACTTTAATCAACCTGTACCATAAACAAGTGCATCAACCATGAACCAACCTACCATGAACAAGTGCATCAACCATGCACAAAACCTGTACAAATAACATGTCACAACAACATGTCCAAACAACCTATCGCAACAACCTGTCTCATCAATATTATCAACCAAATAAGTTCTACTCACCAATATCAATCACCAAGACGACTCTCAAAGATGTGCATCAACCAAGCATAACACAACAACTCATAATCATCACCAAGATCAATATTTGCTTCTAATAATATATCAATACAAGTATGTTACATCATCCATAAAGCATGTGTCAACAATACTACTAACAAGTGCCTCCAACCATGTACCAAGTATGTACAATATGTACCAACATCATCAACTATACACCTCATGTATGTGCTAGCTCATCAACTACTTGTGTAAACCATGTACCCAACATGTACCTCAACCAAAATCCCTCACCAATTTCATCATCCAAATCTGATTTGTAACTCTATAATAGACCTGGTGTATAAGATCACATACCTGCAAACCTTTCTTAACTTTAACAACAAGAGACTAGCATTTTCATCAAACTTTACTTTAGTCTCACATGACTAGTTTTGAATTAGTCAACAACCCTAACTTGAAATAATCATAACTATGTACCTGTAACTAATAAAGATCTGAAAATGGTACACAATGTTCTTTAGTGTCATTTATGCAATTCCTCCATATTTCACTACTTGGAACCTCTCAGAAAATGAGTTATAGCAAAAATGGCATACCTTGTTGAATTCTGGCTTATTCTAGAGAGCGAACTTATTGAGTGTGCCCTGCACAGAATATTTGTTGTATCAATCTGAAAATTGTACATAGAATACTACAGACTGTACTATAACCAATACATTTGGTGTTACTGAATTTGGATCTGTTATGAACAAGTTATGACATTTGTACCTGAAACACATGTTTTAGACTAGTTTCAGGACTAGCCACAAACCCTGTTTTCCACGGCATGTAACTCCAAAAATAAAACAACCCACAAGATGGAATTTGTACCACAACTACTTGAATATGTTTCCTCAACGAGATCCTAATTTC
>JASDQU010240516.1:12075-35172 GCA_032191745.1 Picea mariana | reverse complement strand
ATCTGAAAATGGTACACAATGTTCTTTAGTGTCATTTATGCAATTCCTCCATATTTCACTACTTGGAACCTCTCAGAAAATGAGTTATAGCAAAAATGGCATACCTTGTTGAATTCTGGCTTATTCTAGAGAGTGAACTTGTTGAGTGTGCCCTGCACAGAATATTTGTTGTATCAATCTGAAAATTGTACATAGAATACTACAGACTGTACTATAACCAATACATTTGGTGTTACTGAATTTGTATCTGTTATGAACAAGTTATGACATTTGTACCTGAAACACATGTTTTAGACTAGTTTCAGGACTAGCCACAAACCCTGTTTTCCACGGCATGTAACTCCAAAAATAAAACAACCCACAAGATGGAATTTGTACCACAACTACTTGAATATGTTTCCTCAACGAGCTCCTAATTTCATGGTTTGAATCATTCTAGAAAAAAAGGTATTGTGAAAATCGTGAGATTACTTGTAATTAACATACCTTAGAAAGCATCATCAAAAGAATTTATCCTCCCTTGAATTTCGGGCTTCTTTACTTCACCTTCCCTCTTAAATTCGACTTGGATATCCTTTTTTTACCTCAGTCAATGTGGATATTCAATATTCTCAAGTGTGATTAAAATGAGAGAGCCTTTCTTCTTATTTATTCTTTCATGTAGCTTCCTCAAGGGGTTACCTTTTAACCATCTTAACCCACTTTACTTATTTTAGGGTTAACCCACTTCTAACCACTTGTCAACTTAGTAATTTCTCCATTAACTTTATTATTTAAATAATTTATTTTGTATTCAATTTGACTTATAGTATACTCATCACTTCACTTTATTATTTACCTTCTAAAATCTCTTAAACCACTTTGACTACTTTGACCTTTTGGGGCTTCTAGATGACTCATGAGGGTTCTCCAACTTCACATGGCCATAACTCTCTAACCATGATGAGTTATGTGATGTAACACATACCACTGGAAATGGCATGGCATGTACTATCCATCTAGAATAGTCTTGCCTTAAAATATATTAAAACTCATACCATTATCCATCAAACAAACTTGGATCGATTACCCAAACCTGGGTTCTCCAATTTCTCATGGTCATAACTCTCTAACCGTGAGGATTTATGTGACGTTCCAAATACCACCGGAAATGGAATGACATGTAATATCCATATAGAATAGTATTACCTTCAAATATATTAAAACTCATACCATTATACACAAAACAACCTTGTGTCCATTACCCAAACCTTTGTGCTACCGAAATTTTCTACCAGACTTTCTCCAAGGGTTGACATCAATCACTAAGGGTTGACATCGATCTACAATATCACTCTCCAATGGTTGACATCAAAGACAACCAATAATCCATACCAATTGTCCATCAACCTAAGCCAACTTTATGATACCTATCCCTCTATGGTAGGAACTTTTGTTCCATGTCGACCACAAGACAAATCCTTATATGTTAGGGACCTTAGACTCTTCATTCTACTATGTTTCAACTAAACAAATAATGCCAATATCACACAAGATCCAACTTATCATAGGACCTTTGTGGCATGGAAAGCCACAATAGTTCCAAAAAATGATCCCGAGTGTCTAAAATTCCTATTTATTGTTATCATTCATGTATCTATCCCTAACAATATCTTTTCGATTTCTAATTATTTCCCATTTTCCTTCTTTCCTTGCTTCTTTTACCTTTTGAAATTCCTTCCTTAATTCATCTTGGTCTTTGGGGATGAGGTATTCATTTAGAAATGTTCTTGATTCTTTTAATATCATAATTTCACAAAGTATGCTATATTTATATTCATTACAACTTACTTTGACATGGATCAACCTATCTTTATGTTCAATTATTTTTCCTAACCTCTTTTCTTCTATGAGGTAAGTTGTTTCAATTTGTGATTTATTTTTTTGTTCTTCTTTTACTATTGCTAGCATGTACTCCTCTTGTTGTTATTTTATGCCAAAAATTATGAGGTTCAAGGATATTTTATTAATCTCATTATCCAATTAGATTAAATTATTCATTTCCTCTTTGATGGGTTTGATATCCAATTTGTTTTCTAGACTACTTAAGGCCAAATTGTTGGTCAATTTTTCTTCTAGCTCTTTAATCCTATCTCTCAAGTTGTGACTTTCTTCAACCTCTACTTCTTGGGTCGATTGGTTTTTTTTTCCACTTCTAGCCTCCATTTTATGCAATTGACTCTTGAACCCTAACAATGTATCCTCTATATGTGTTTGAATCGTATATTTTAAGAGTCTAAATGTTTTTACCAAGAATTGCCTCTAACTCTATTTGGAGTTTTACTTCTCTTGATTCACTCCTTTTTTCTAATGATTCTAACTCTATTTGGAATTTGGCATCTCTTTATTCTCGCATTTTTTCTAATGATTCTATATATTTGTAAATACTCTCTAGGGTGACTTTGGAGGGCCTCCCCCTGACAGGATGAGCTTTTGGAATAGGTGGTGGGGTGTTCATAATGAAAAGTAGAGAAAATAAGTAGCAACTAACTCACGAGGTTTACAAAACATTCTCGGGTTACGTATCTATTCAAAATTGCAGAGAAAACTCAAAACCACATAGAAAATCTATGTATCCATTCTAAACCACAGAGAAAAATCACGTATCTGTTAAAAAACACAATGTGTGTATGTATCCATTCAAAACCGATATCTATCCAAAACCAGGGAGAAAAATTAGATATCCATTCTAAACCATAGAGAAAATTCATGTATCCATTCAAAATCATAGAGTGTGTATGTATCCATTTAAGACCACAAAGAAAATCCTAGATTGACATTTGTCACTCTAGGAACTGCCTTTGACTCCACTTGTTGATTCGTTCCCAACCTTTACGAACTTAGAATAAAATAATATCAAATGAATTAGGACTTAGGAATAATATTATTTTAATCCTTGGCTCAAGCTCCCTTGACCCAACCCCTCTTCCTTAAGCCCTTAGATCCCTTTCCCTCTTGTGGGGTCTTATCCCCCCCATACTCTTTCATTTGACTTGGTCTGCAACAATGATGTATTTTATTAACAAATCCAAGTGTGATTACATATTGAATTTGTTAGGTTCATTGGACTTTAAACTCATATTCTCCTTGGCCTAAATTGCGCAGGCACTTTGGCCTCAAAACATATATACAAAGGCACTATGGCACTTTGGTTTTTCTTTGATGAATAAAACCACTATTCAATTCAAATGGTTTGTTGTGAATACTCAGGTGTTTGTTGAGAATGGTTTTTTGGATCTTGGGGAGTCAATGATTTTTATTTTATTTATCTTTTCTATATGAACACTTGAAACATTTGTAATTTGTAAAAGAATCTTTAAAAATCATGCTTAAAGAAGGCTTGTGATAGTATAAAACATGCCAACTATACATTGGCATTTTTAATAAAATGTTACAAATTGCAAGATAGAATTGGTCTTGATTCCTTGAATAGCTATCTACTTTTAAGATCAATTAAATGCATAATATTTATAAGGAGAAAAAATGGAATACCTTGATATCCCCTCCAACTTGATTTTATCTTAAGGTTTCCATCTTGATTCAAAATTTTAAGTGTAGTACATCATTCTAGTTTATGTGCTTTGTGACCTACTTACTTTATTAGAGGCTTTCTACCAAAGATTACTAGATAATATCATGTTCATTTTCTTGTAGATGTATTTATTTTGTAGATTCTTTTCTAAATGGTCATGTTTTCCTCTTATCTAATTTCTCCTCAATTTCCTCATGAGACCTTGTCATTACCCTCCCACTATGGTTCTAACATGTCCAATTAGTAATATTAGTAGTTAATGGTCTACTTGAATGAATTGATATAATGATTGGCATGGAATAAACAAGTTTTCATCCTTACACCCACAAAACAATATGGGGTTTCCAATAAAAGACAACAAAATTGTTAAGTGGTGACCATGGCCTCTCCTAATTGAAATTCAATCATCATACTAAAATAGTTGAGTTTCCTTCATTTTTTGGCTTAATACCCATCTCCCTAAACTCTTCTATATACCAAAACTTGTTGCTACACTTCATGATACAATGCAAAATATCCTCAATCCTACAATTAATCAAGGCATAAGAAGTGACTCTCTTCCATTTAAGTTTCTCTCTGCCACTATCTAAAGTGTTTAAAATGTCTACCTTATTTACCAAAGATGCATGCCATAATTCATCCATGACCAAATAAATACCAATGACAACTATTATCACTGCAACTCTAGATTTAAATGGTGACATAGAGGGTATATGATACCATTTTCCAATTCCCTCTTCAAATGAAAAAAAAAACACTTAGATAGATGGAATTATCTTGCATTAACTTGATTTCTTAGTCGATAAAAAAATAAGTTTCAATATCCTGCATGGGTTGAAGTTTCGAGTTTTCCTTTCCAAAATTTGTCAAATTTGTATTACAACATCATTCGTCATAGATATAAAATAAAAAAACTCAAATCATGGCATAACATTATTCAGACATTGAACCATAAACAATTCATTATACATGTCAAAAGTTGACTGTTGATATTCAAAATTGGCCTAACTATACTTTTTTTACAAAATAACACATCATGCCCAATATACGTAATGGAACCTCATGCCAAAATAGAAAATAATTGCATCTTATTCTCTAGGTACATAGTGGCACGTCATTCCTAAGATACATAATGGGTGACTCATTGAATCTCACCACAATCGACTTACCAAGTACATCTCCAAATATGATCTTCATGTTCGACAACATAGGGTATTCCGATAGAGGATGTATACCTTCAGTAACCACTTACACAACCATACCAAATATAAACACACCATTGTTTTTACATGGTAAAACCCCAACGTAGGAAAACATCTACAGCCCTAGCCAATGTGGTCGCTTGAGGCAATTTATTAACGCCAAAGAAAAATATATGAGAGCTCCTCACAATCAATCATTAACAAATGACCCTCCATGCTCTTTAAATATAGATCATGGATCAATCAAGTGTTAAGCCATGGATCAATGTAATGGTTAAGATAGAGGAGAATACGAGCCATTAGATCACTCTATATCTAGAACATATTGTGACCATCATATTACATAACTACAAATGCATATTAATTCATACTAAAGAAACACACTAAGAAACACACTTTTACCTAAAGACATTTTAGACAAAGTTGATCTTAATTAATTCCTAAGTGTCTAAATATCATAACACTTCCTCTTCTTGCATTGAGAAGTGGTGCACCTTTTTGGAGACTGCAAATGAAAAAATATTCATATATGTTATTTTCCACATTTTTAAGAATTAACAAACTTACAAAATACGGTTAAAATTCAATATAACAAAACTCACTAAAGATGAGACTACTAGTCTTGAAGGTATTTCCCTCCTTTCTGATCAAATCCTCTCCATGATGCATTCTTGCAACGGTTACAAGAATCAATTAAGGAAAAAATAAAAATGCATTAATTCAATTAAATATATCTTGGATAATAATTTCATAAACTAATGATATCATTATGGATATCTTATGAAATGGAAAATATTAGCCTTCTTGGCTAGGAGGTGGAATTGTTGGTTGGATAACCTACTATGATGAAACAATGGGGTATGAGGTGGATGTAGATGTAGCAATTATATATGCATCCATAATAGATGTAACAATGATAGATGCAACAATAGTTGCAATGAACGAGGTTATAGAAACATGAACATGTGTAAGGAGGATGGGTGTAACCACAATGTAAGGTTGGATTTGAAGTGATGGTGGGGATAGGTGGTGATAAAATCCAATGGGATACAATATAAAAATATATATAATGGGGGGAGAAAGTGGAATACAGAGGGATAGGATAGGGTGACCATAAACTAGACGTGCCCTATACTATGGGATGTATGGAGTGTTAGAATTGTCAATGCGGAAAACACAATTCACATATGATAATTAACAATCACACACATAAGAAACATATGGATTTCATGTGGTTCACCCAAACATTGGGCTATGTCCACCAAGCATAGCCATCGATTGTCTTATTATTCAAATCATGGAGATTACAACAGACTAGCAAGTTCTCACTATGTCTCTCTCTTTGTATCTACAGGATTACATGTGTTTATATACATTTACAAGAAACTGATTATTAAATGCAATCCCTATCCATATTCTAAATTGGCCTATTTGGTTGTAACCAACGCAGAATAATAGGATCCAAATCCATCACTAGAGGAATTCATTGTCACCAAATCCCAACAATATCCACCTTGACAACAATTAACCTGATACCTTGCTCCTTCATTTTGTTCATCACCTTTTCTGCAAGCCTAGAGAAGCTAAGCACCACTGCAACTTCTCTAATAAAATTGGTTTCATGATCTTGCATGTGTGACTTGCACGAGTTTGGATTTCCCAAGGGGTCACTCCACCTCCAACATGTATTCCAAAACTGTGTTGTGATACATATTTAGTGATAGATCTCCTTCTATCCAAAACACCTATAAAATATACATTACAATTATCACAGGACATCTCAGTGTAACCATTATAGGTGACATTTTTTCTTCTCAAACATTGAAGCACCCATTTCACTGCAACACTTGAATCTGTCACATATCTGACAACATCATGAGCATGTGAAACATCTGGTCTTAACCATTTCATCACATACAACATACCTCCTACTGAACTTACATGAGACATAACGTTTTCTTCTTTATAGACATGCCCTATGCTTGAAGAAATCTTATAATGGAAAGAAAGAGGGATAAAACTGGTTTTACAATGTTCATATTGAACTCCAACCACAGATTACCATTACCATCTCTATATACTTCCATGCCCATAATTTGTTTTGCTGCTTCTTGATCCCTCATCTAAATTGTCCTGTCCACCTAAGTCATTTTCTTACTGATTTTATCCATGCTTCGGATTGCATCGAGCATATCATCAGCAAATAACATCAAGACTATGAATGTATTATAAACTGTATAGTCATTCCTACCCTTTGAAAAATTCTAACTCACTATGAAGGATTCAAACCTCTTGTATATTTGTCTGGGTACCAATACACCATACAATGAATTATCTAACATGCAAAAACAATTACTGTTGATATCTTGAATCAACCCTTTTGGCTATTCCATACATACTATACCTTTGTCAATGATGACCTTGTGATAAGTAGGATACCACACAGAACATCCATTTATACCACCATCATAACTTGCAGAGATATAAACAAGCAGGAATTCAGAAACAAAGATTTTAAGTCTAGAAATGCTTTACTGCTTACCAGTACCTGCAATTGTTTATTTCTCTTATGACCTTGATGCTTTTGCCATAAACAAGAAGATACATCTGTCACTTTATATTCCACTTCAGTACTCCCTTCCAGCTTATAAAGGTTATCAACCTCTGTTGCCTTCATCACTACTAAACTACCTTTCGACAATGTGAGTGCTCCACCTTGACCTGTATACTTATAACCACAAGAATCCAACACTCCCAATGAAATCAAATTGTATTTAAGATCAGGTACATATCTAACATTTGTTAATTCACTAACAATACCATCGAACATCCGGATTCTAATACTGCCAACCCCAACAGTTTTACAGGGAATGCCATTTCCCATAAATAATACACCCTCATCAACAGATTGGTAAGAAATGAACCGATTTCTATGTGAGAACATGTGGTGGGAGGCACCTGAATCTAACTTCCATTCTTCTTGATATTGTAAATTACTAGAAATGGATAAAACTTGATTAGTCATACCTGAATTTGTTACAGCCAAATTTTCTTCCTTCGTATAGTTTTCCTCATATTCCTTTCGCTTCCAACAATTTTTCTTGAGATGTCATGTTTTGCCAAAGTACCAGCATTTTTATTTACCCTTTCTGTTTCTTGACTTAGATCAAGAAAAACTTCTCTCATTATTCTCTTTAGTTCGACCTCTAACCAGCATCACCTCTGAAGTTGAGGTTTCTTTACTAGATTTTCTCTTCATCTTCTCAGCCAACAAAGCTCCCACAACAGAATCATAATCTAAAACATCTGATCAGCTAAAGCTAATAGAGGAGACTAGATTATCCCAAGACTCAGGCAACAAACACAATAGTGTAATAGCCTTATCTTCATCTTCGAATTTAACTTCCATACTAGTCAATTGAGCTATAAAGGTACTGAAGGTATTTAAATGGTAAGAAAATTTTGTAACTTCTTTCATCCACAAACTGTACAACTGTCTCTTCAAGTAGACTCTTCTCGTCAAGGACTTCGTCATATATAGACTTTCCAACTTTCTCCATAAGCCTGATGTTGTATCCTCTCCTACGATATATAATAAAACATCATCCTCTAGACATAAACGAATAGTACTAAGAGCTTTTGCATCCAAATCTTCCCATTCCTCATTCGTCATGGCTGTCAGTTTCTTTGACTTGGCTGCCAATGCTTTTTGCAACCCTTGTTGCACCAGTAAATCTTGCATCTTGAGCTTTCAAAGCTCAAAGTTTCTTTTACCGTTGAACCTTTCAAATTCAAACTTTGAACTCTACATCTTAGCCATTAGCACAAAATCTCCTAATGCCCAAATCACTGCTTATAATAACCAAGGCCCTTTGAAAAATATGTGGAGGAAAAAATGGTATAAACCTCAAAAGGTTTAAAAAGAAAAAGTTTAATAAAAGGTTTAATTAAAAAATCCTTTTACCAACCTCACCTTTTATTTTAAAATAAAAATAAAAAACATCTTTTATTAGTATTCAACTTCACGCATACACTCCTTCACCTTTTTAATGCATACACTTTATACCTTTTTACATACTATATTCCAAAATATAGTAAATCTTTTAAAGGAGTCTTGACTTGTTCATGTTTCTTAAAAGGAAATTCAATTTAAAAAAAAATTCACGTGACCTTTGTTTTATTCCATACCATAAATTCCAAACAAAAATATGCAAATTTGTTTAAGAGGAGTCGTAACTTTTTATTTAAAGGGAGTCGCCGCACCTTCCGCTACCACTGGAGTGCGACAAGTCTGCACCTCCCAATACACTTGGAGTGCGATGATCTTGAAAGATCTATGCATTGTTCCTCTTCCTCAACCGTGATGATTTCAGTATTTTTGCATGAACGTAAGTATGAGTAATAAGACGTCGCACTCTTCGAGAGGAGGGACCTGCGACGATGTTGAAATCAATGCACCTCACACAGATCCTGTTGCTCCTCCAAAATTTGATGCCCTCTCCTCCATCCAGCTCTGATACCACTTGTTATAATTGTCAATGCGGAAAACACAATTCATATATGATAATTAACAATCACACACATAAGAAACACAGGTATTTCACGTGGTTCACCCAAATGTTGGGATACGTCCACCAAGCATAGGCATTGGTTGTCTTATTATTCATATCATGGAGATTACAACAGACTAGCAAGTTCTCACTATGTCTCTCTCTTTGCCTCTACAGGCTTACATGTATTTATATACATTTACAAGAAACTGATTATTAAATGCAATCCCTATCCATATTTCAACTTGGTTTATTTGGTTGTAACCAACACAGAATAATAGGATCCAAATCCATTATTAGAGGAATTCATTTTCACCAAATCCCAACATGGAGAAGGTGTAATAATATTTAAAGAGAAAGATGGTCACGGTGAATGGAAGAATACTAATTGTGCCTACATACACATTTATAATATGTTGTATTAATACAAAAACATGAAAGCCAATCAAAATGAGAAAACAAATTTCACATTAAAACCATATTTAACTTGACACATGATAATTGAGTATGGGGTTTATCAATCTCTTCACTCACAACCTATTAAAACATCAAAACATTATAATTTGTTTCTCATAAATATTTTGGACATTTGAAAAACTACAGATATAGAAATACTTCTCCCAAACCAGTGTTTGTTCAATGTGTGTATTACCCATTAGTAAAAGCAATTATGTAGTAAAATAAATGTATTCATAGTGTAACAATTGATCTCAATTGCAATAATTACTATATATTTAGAGTTTTAAAGGAACATTGTTCTCAAATTATCTTTAGTGCAAGTCTTGAGTAGAGAGGAAATTTGTCAAATTTACTCTATCGAGTAAGATGATATGACCCACTCGTAGCCCTATTAGGGTTATCTACCATCAGTTGTCGAAGGAAGAGGTGGAGGGTAAATCTATAGCAATGGTAGTTAGTTCCATGATGTATGAAACCACAAAGGAGTTCTTGGTAAAAGGAAACAAAATTGTTAAATAAGGAGAGGTATTGGCAACCACTTAATTTTTTTGAGATGATTGATCTGGATTTTATGAGTAGGACGAAATGAATACAGATTATTAAAACATGATTAACACAGAATACAGAGATACAGTAAAATTGGTTTTCTATTCAATAAGGAAATAAGTTGAAACTGTAAAAATGTAGCAGAAAACAAGCTTGTTGGAATGGTGGCGACTTATCTCTAAGAAGAGATGTGATGGTTGTGCTCATTCGCAAGAAGATGGTTATAATGAGGCTCTAAAGGCATTTTAACAATAAACAAGAATGTCAAAAACCCTATACATCCAAAAACCTAACCCTAGGAGATGAAGCTTCGAAAGTCATGTGGGCCCCGTTTGGGTAAATTAGTACATCAACTTCACGGGGTTGTAACTTTTGCATACAATCTACATTTTAGGCGCACGATAGCCCATTGGAAAGGTATAACCGAGACTAACAATTTTAGACTAGCCCAAGTCAGTGCTTCTGGCAATCACCTGGGCCCCAAATCCCCAAAAAATGTTGTTTAGGGCCTCAAAACGACCCTAGAAGTTTGGAACTCGAACAACTATCAAAAAACTGCCAAGGCGGAAAACTATTTTTCGAGCTAGTGGAATAGGTGGGTGGCCACTAATATCCACTTGGATCAATCCTCCCTCCTTAGGAAGTAATGGTATCCATTTCATTGAATTCCCCCATCATATGAGGAAATTTCTATTGAATTTGGCCCCCGGTGAGACACTTGCCTTGGTGCAGGAGTTGCCCTGCTTTGACGACTCGATAAAGATGGATCCTTTGCTATCGATTTCCCTTGATATGTGTGTCCACAATCTGATCATTATATTCCTTTTGCATGCATTTAGGTTTGATCTCTGTTGGTTTCAATTTCTCTGTTATCTCTGAGGTGTCCAATAATGGTGGGAAATATGGCTGAAGGAGAGCCACGTTGAAGACTGGATGCATACCAAGGAAGGGGGAATGTTGAGCTCAAAATCATTGTCACCCACAACCTTGGTGATGGTGTACGACCCATAACAGAGTGGGCAAAGCTTCCAATGGGGCCCTATAAGGCATTCTTTCTACAAATGCAACCAAAAATTGTCACTTGAAACTTATGTGGCACCCGATGTTGATCATGGTGTTGCTTGCACTTGGCATTAAACTTCTGTAGAATATCTTGAACCTGTCGTCAGATGTGTTGGATCCACTCAATGAACTAGGTGGCTTTGTCAGCTTCTGGTAGAGCAAGGGATGAGTCAGTCGAGGTGGTCACCAGGGGTAGTGCAACATCCATGGGGCCCAATGGTTGGAATCTCAAACCCACTTGAAAGGGGTTGTGGACACTTGAGCTATGCAGGGCTCGGTTGTAGCTATGTTGGACATAGGGAAGACTCTCATCCCATGTGCGGGGTTTTTTTTAATTGTACATTCACAGGATATGTACAACCATTTGATTGTCGACCTCAGATTGGCCATCTGCCTGGGGGTGGAAGGTAGTGGATTTGGTGAGCATGGTATCCAACAGTGACCATAGGCTTGACCAGAATGATTTGAGGAACCGACTATCATGTTCTGAGATAATGGTTTGTGGGATCCCAAAATGTACCCATACCCGTTCAAAGAAGAGCTTGGCAGTGACTTATGCTGTGATGTTCTTCTTGTAGGTGTCTAGAATCGCCATCTTGGAAAATAGATAAACAACCACAAAAACACAGTCATTTCCCCACTTGTTGGACGGGAGGCCCAACATGTATTCCATTGATATGGACTCCCATAGCCTATTAGGAATAGGTAGAGGGGTGTATAGGCCTTGTTTCTTAGTGGTTAGTTTGGAAATAGCGTAGGTGGTGCAAGACCTGATATACGTTTTGACATCCTGTCAAAGTTTCGGCCAGTATAAATGTTTCTGTAGAACCACCACTATCTTTTTGACACCAAAGTGTCTTTCCACCCAATTTTAGTGAGCTTCCAAAATCAGCTTCACATGCTCGCTTGATAAAACAAAGAGATGGACCAAATGACACAACAACCCGTCCTGAAGATGGAAATTAGCGACCACTGAGTTGGTGCCCAACATTTGGTAGGTGGTGGAAAAGTCAGGGTCTGTCTCGTAGAGGTGGGGCCATCCAGAGGTCTCATGGCCGCAAGATTCTAGAACCATGGTGAGTGTCATGACTAGAGGTTGGTTGAGGTAGTCAAAAAATCAGTTGGTACTTCCTGTTTTATACTTGTTCTTGAGGTGGAACTACTAGAAGTATGTTGACCACTTCTGATGGTGGTCATTCTGCAATTTTCCTTGGGTCTACATGAACTGTAGTGGCTTGTGATCAGTGTGGATGATTTTCTCCTTCCCAAGAATGTAATGTCTCCACTGGAAATAAGCTTGCACAATGGAGTACATTTGTTTTTCGTAAGTAGGGTAATTACAGACATCATCTGAAAGTGTCTCACTATGATATGCCACAGGGTGGCTGTGTTGAGTGAGAAAAACGCCCACAACATAGTCTGAAGCATTTGTCTCGATATCAAAGGGATGTTGCAGGTTCGGTAATGAAAGTAATAGGGATGAGCACAAACGCTTATTCAATTCATTAAAGGCTTTTTGTTGGGACAGGCCCCACACAACTTTTTTCTTACCGCCACCTATGGTTACTTGGTTGAGGGCCCATGCGATATGAGAGAATCCCAACATGAACCTATGATAGAAATTGGTGAGGCCCAAGAAGCTCTGAAGCTCAGTGAGTGTGGTTGGGGCTGGCTAGTCACAAATGACCTAGATCTTGGCTTCATCCACATGCACATAATCATGATCAATGATGTAGCCTAAGTAATGGACCATGTCCATGTCGAAGGATAATTTTTCCAAGTTTGCATATAGTTTGTGTTATCGCAGGGTGTGAAAAACTTGTTGAATATGCTGCAACTATGTCTCCCAAGTCTTTTTGTAGATGAGGATGTAATCCAAATACACCACTACAAACGTATTGGTGAAAGGTCGTAGGATATTGACCATCATCCTCATAAAAGTTGTTTGAGCATTTGTCACACCAAAGGGCATGACCCGCCATTCAAAAAGGCCTTCTTTTGAATTGAAGGCAGTCTTCCATACATCTGTCTGTTCTATTGGGACCTTGTGGTATCCAAACTTCAAATCAATCTTACTAAAGTATTTGACCCTTGTGAGTTAATCAAGGAGGTCATTGATTCAGGGAATCAGGTACTGGTTTCAGACTGTGATTTTATTTAGGACCCGGTAATAAATGCAGAGTCATCAAGCCCCATATTTCTTCTGCATCAGCACGATTGGGCTCCCACAAGGCGATGATATAGGACGGATGTGCCCCTTATGGAGAAGTTCTTAGATCTCCCTCTTGATCTCCTCTTTTTCTAATAGAGAGCGGAAATATACTGGACCATTGGGTAGCGGTGCGCCAGGGGTCAAATCAATGGGATGCTTGACTTGACAGCGCAGAGGTACTCTGGTAGTAGAGGAGAATATATCTTAGTATTCTTCCATGACCTTATCCACTTGCTTCTGTTGTATGGAGAGATCGGTCGTTGAGGCCCTGGATGTGGCTGTTATCGTTTGCTCACTATGTGAGTGAATCACGAAGAAGACAAATTTCACGGTCTGAGAGATGACCTTCCTGAATTTCTTAGCAGAGATTAAGGAAATAGAACTAGGAGGGACTGCCCCGGGTATCCTGTGAAATTTCCTGTTCAAAGTAATAATAACACTACGAGGCCTAGACTCATATACAACATTACGTTTCCATAAATAAGGTTGGCCCAAAAGAAAAGTACAAACATAGAGAGGAGAAACATCACACAATACCTTGTCTTTGAAGGGATTCATATCGTACGAGAATCGACACTGTTCGTTGACGCAGAGATCGCTTCCTTGGCGGAGCCATCCAATGGTGTAGGGTTGTGGGTGATGCATTGTCGGCAGGGTCGGCCGCTTGACGACCTCTCCTAAGATGAGATTCTTCTGCTATCAACGATGAAGTGTAGTGGAGTGCCTATTACCCACATCTGTGAATGGAAGAGGCGCTCTCCTTCTTTTGGCTCATCTAGTTCACCAGGTTGGAGCTTGATGGTAGCAACGGTGGCACTCGGTTCTGCGTCAATGATCTATCTTCCCATTTCTGGTTCTAAATCTGAGTTAGAACCTGCATCTAATTCAGAGGCTTTCAATTCAACCACCAGCGATTGCTTTGAGCAACAATCAGCAGTGTTATTCCAAGGGCTCTTATGGAAGTCACACCACTTCCCGATATATTTCTTTGTCTTTCTGGTGTCCTTCTTTTCATACATCTTGGACTGGTTGTCCTGATATTTTCCATCTTTGCTCTTTCCTTTGTTTTGTTGGTTGGGGCCGCCTTTTCCTGGATTTTGTTGTGAGGGGTTCCCAGGCCCAAATTGTTGCGTCTTTTGTTTGAGCTTCTGCTCGATTTTGATGGCATATTTATAGGACGTGCCCAAGGAAGAGATGTCAAGAAATTCATTTTCAGTTTGGATGTATCTATGTAGAGAACTGTCATACTTGAGCACCATATGTCGCTCCGAATCTTTGATACCCAACTTGGTGCGCAAGGTATGGAAGATATTTGTGAACTCTGGCACTTCTTGGTCTCTTTCTTGCCGCATTGTGGTCCATTTGGTATACAAGTCATCATAACTTTCGACAGGGTAGTATTGTTCCTTAATAACATTCCTGAAGGATTCCCAAGTGATCGTGACTGTAAATAATGAGGGTTCCTCTATTTCCTTTTGCTCACAGAAATTTTCCCACCAATATTTAACATGGGGAACAACTTTGAGGAGCGCAAAAGTAATATTTTCTCTATTCGAAAAGTTATGGACAGAAAAATACCCTTCTAGTAGATTCAACCACTTTTCTACAACATATACGTCTATCTAACCTTCAAATATAGGAATATCGAAGTTTATTTTTACCTTGAATGGGACAACACCTCCGCTCAAGGAAGATGCATCGTCTGTTGGTAGTTGCTGAAGGATTTGTGTGAAACTATCCATCATCTTGTTCCTCTATTGCATGAGGCATTCCTCAAGCAACATTTTGAAAGGATCTGCTGTCCAATCATCTTTCTTTTCTCCTATCATGAGAGGTTGCTTGGGCATGTGAGAGATTTTTTCCTCAAGAGAAACAAGCTCGAGACCCAATTATTTGTGCCCTGACCTTGTTGGGGACATGCATTAAGACGGCAAGGAGCATATCACTCTGATACCACTGATCCGGATTTTATGAGAAGAACGAAATGAATACAAATTATTAAAATATGCTTAACATAGAATACAGGGATACAGTAAAATTAGTTTTCTATTCAATAAGGAAATAAGTTGAAATTGTAAAATGCAGTGAAAAACAAGCTTGCTGGAATGGTGGCAGGTTATCTCTGATAAGAGATGTGATGTATGTTCTCATTCATAGGAAGATGGTTACAATGAGGCTCTGAAGGCCTTTTTACAATAAACTGGAATGTCAAAAACGCTATACATCCAAAAACCTAACCCTAGGAGATGAAGCACCAAAAGTCATGTGGACCCCATTTGGGTAAGTTAATACATCAACTTCCTCGGGTCGTAACTTTTGCATACGAGATCTATTTTAGGTGCATGATAGCATGTTGGAAAGGTATAATCGAGAAGAACGATTTTCGACTAGCCCAGGGAAATTCCTTTGGCATTCACCTGGACCCCAAATCCCCAAAAAACGTCGTTTAGGGCCTCAAAACAGCCCCAGAAGTTTGGAACCCGAAAAACTGTCGAAAATTGCCAAGTAGGAAAACTGTTTTTCGATCCAGTGGAATAGGTGGGTGTCCACAAATATCCACCTAGATCAATGACTTACCAGCCCAAATTGGAAATCTTTCCTATGCATGAGGAAGAAGTGAGGAGAACAAACAAATTTGGGTTTTCTCACTTCCTTTATATTATTAACATGGAATAAATGAGCCACCATCCTTAACCTACCAAAAAAATAGGGTTTCTAAGACAATTCGCAAGGAAATAAGAGCAAACACTAAATAAAACCAAAGGAAAACACCATGCAGGATTATAAGAGGAATATGAAAGAAAATAACATGGTAAAGGCAACAAAACCATAAGGGAACACTTGGTAAAAATACAACGAAATTGTCAAATAAGGAGAGTTATTTGTTACCACATAACATTTTTTAGATGACTTTAAAACCAAAATTACCAAGATCACCCACACAAAAGGAAGAAGTGAGGATACCAAACTAGTTTGGGGTTTCCCATTTCCTTAAGATGTGTGGCATGTAATAAATGATTCACCATCCTTGTACCTACCAAAATGATGGGGTTTCCATGACTAGCCACAAGGAAAGAAGACCAAACACTAAACAGAACATAAGGAAAACACCATGTGGAATGAGAAGAGGAAAATGGGGGTGAAAAACAAGGTGGAGGAAATAAAACCACAAGGGGGGACTTGTTAAAAAGAAAACAAAATTTTCAAATAAGGAGAGGTATTGGCCACCACTTAACTGTTTTGAGACAAGTTGCAAGCCCAAAAAATGGCAAGCTTACCCACACATAAGGAAGAAATGAGGAGACCAAATGAATTTTAGGTTTCCCTCTTCCTTGAGATGAGTGACATGGAATAAATGAGATTCCATCCATGCACCTACCAAAGATATGGGGTTTCTAAGGAAAGACACAAGGTATGAATATCAAACACTAAATGAAATATTGGGAAAACACCTTAGGGAACAAGAGGAGGAAGATTAAGGTGAACAACAACACAGAGGCAATAAAACCACAAGGGAGTGCTTGGTAAAAAGACAACAAAATTATCAAATAATGAGAGGCCTTTCTCACCACTTAATTTTTTTGAGATGATTTACAAGCCCAAATTAGCAAGTTGTCCCATGCACAAGGAAGAATCATAGAGACAAAATGAATTTTGGATTTCCCAATTCCTTGAGATGAGTGGCATGGAATAAACAAGCCACTATCCTTACATGTACCAAAATTTATATGGGGTTTCCAAGACAATATACATTGAAAGAATACCAAACACTAAATTAAACACAAGGAAAGCACCATGTAGACCAAGGAGAGGAAGGTGAAGGTGAATAACAAGGTGGAGGAAACAAAACCACAAGGGGTTTTTTAAGAACTTGGTAAAAGGAAAACAAAATTGTAAAATAAGGAGAGGTCTTGGTCACCACTTAAATCTTTTGAGATGACTTGCAAGCCAAATTGGAAATCTCGTCTATGCACAAGGAAGAAGTGAGGATACCAAATTAATTTCGGGTTTCCCACTTCCTTGAGACAAGTGGCATCATAAATGAGATTCCATCCTTACGCCTACCAAAAATATGGGTTTTCCAAGACAATCCTCAAGGAAACAATATCAAAAACTAATCAAAACAAAATGTAGAATTAGAAGAGGAAGATGAATGTGAACAAATAGGTGGAAGCAACAAAACGAGAAGGGAGTTCTTGGGAAAAATACAACAAAATTATCAAATAAGGATTGGTGTTGGTCACCACTTAACTTTTTGGAGATGAATTTCAAGCCCAAATTGTTAATCCTTCCCATGTGCAAGGAATAAGTGAGGATACCAAATGAATTTGGAGTGTCAAGCTTCCTTGAGAAAAGTGGCATGGAATAATAAAACTTCCATCTTTACATGTACCAAAAAGATGGCATTGCCAAGAAAAAAAAAGGAAGGAAGACTAAACACTAAATGAAACACAAGGAAAACACCATGTAGAATGAGAAGAGGAAGAAGAAGGTGAACATCAAGTTGGAGGCAACGAAACCACAAGGGAGTATTTGGTAAAAATACTACAAAAGTTTCAAATAATGAGAGGTCTTGGTTACCATTTAACATTTTTTAGATGACTTGAAAACTCTAATTGGCAAGCCTACCTATGCACAAGGAATAAGTGAGGAGGCCAAACATAATTTGAGTTTCCCACTTCATTGAGATGAATAACATGGAATAACTGAGATACCATCCCTACACCCACAAAAAATATAGGGTTTTCAAGACAAGACACAAGAAAAGAAGGCCAAACACTAAACAAAACACAAATAAAATACTATGTAGAATGAGAAGAGAAATATGAAGGAGAACAACGAGGTGGAGGCAAAAAAACCATAAGGGAGCATTGGGTTAAAAGACAATAAAATTGTTAAATAAGGAGTGGTCTTGGTCACCACTTAAATTTTTTGTGGTGTTTCTTGTTACCTGAAATAGAATGTTGAAAGAAAAACATATGGAATATAATTGTTGAAAGAAAATAAATAGAGAAAGAAAGATGAAAATATATCTATGAAAAGATAACTAGTAGAACTAGAATTGGGAATTAATAGCAATAAGAAAATCTCTATTGATCTTCAAAATTGAATGTATTGTTCACTTCCTCTTCAAGGGGAAATATCCAACATGTGCATAGCTCCAAATACAATAATATTCATTTTACAATCAACTACATAGATTCTACTACTATATATAGTTTCTAAATGATGAAAACGCTAACCACCTAGTGGACCTCCATCAATGAGGTCTCAACCACTAACTAATGGACCATTTTTAATAAGGCCACTTGCATTTATTGACTTCACACTCTCCTATCTCAATGGGTCTTATTTAATAAATATGTCTCTCAATACATTAAGTGACAATATATTCCACTAACAAATGGAGTTAGGGTGGGACCCTAACATTTTTTGAAACAAATTTTAAGCTCGAATTGGTAAGCTCCTATGTGCACAAGGAATAACTGAGGAGAAAAAACACATATGGGGTTTCCAACTTCCTTGAGATGAGTGGCATGGAATAAATGAGCCACCATCCTTACACCTACCAAAAATATGAGGTTTCCAAGACAATCCATAAGTCAGGAAGACCAAGCACTAATTGTAACACAAGGAAAACACCATGTAGAATGAGAAGAGGAAGGTGGAGGTGAAAAAAAGGTGGAGGCAACAAAACCACAAGGGGGCACTTGGTAAAATGACAACAAAATTGTCAAATAAGGAGAGGTCTTTGTAACCACTTAAAGTTTTTGAGATGAATTTCAAGTCCACTTTTGCATAAGAAACAAGTGAGAAGACCAAATGAATTTGGGATTTCCCATTTCCTTAAGATAAGTAACATGGAATAAACAAGTTTCCGTCCTTACATCTACAAAAAGATGGATTTTCTAATACAACCCACTAGGAAAGAAGACCAAACATTAAAATAACTCTTTTATCTAAGGAAACAAACTAACCCAATAGTTTAGAGTGTTTCTAATGGCCATGAGTGAGTTGGAATTCAAATATTCAAGAGGTAAGTTGGTTGTTCACACTCAAATCGATATTGAAGATAACAATTATGCGATTTATATTCATATTCATATAGGAAAAGGATATTATCTCTCATCCCTCGATCTATATTGGCATTTCTCTTAATTATGGTGTAATTAAAAGATGCATGTAATTGTTGTAAGTTATTTATGGTTACAGTTATACGCATTTATGACTTATAACTTAAGTTCAACTCTTTAGGGAAAAGGAATATAAATTCATCTAAATTGTTGTGTGTGAGGTTCCCCAATCATGCATGTTGTTGCAATTGCTACATCAACTCCATTAGTAGATGTAGGTGTATCATCTCATAGGAGTTTTATATGCCAAGAAAAAATAGTTACAAATAATTAACAGTTATGTTTACCAAATATTTGTCGATTGTGAATTTTATATATAAGTTCAATGAAAATACAAAAAAAGAATTGTACTAATCTCATCAAATAAATTGTATTGCACAAGAGCTGAATTTGGTCCATAATGAGTACAAACACAATGAGAGCGCCAATGAGGATCAACTAAACTAGAACTAGAATGACTATCCAAACCAAATGATGTAACACGTATAGATTGTTTGTGTGGCTTAAAGGATCTACATCTTGGTGGTATGTCATAATCTAAGGATGGCTCCTGACTAGATGTTACTGCAAATATGCTATGTTGAAGAAAAATATGTGTGAGGGATGATATTACAACATTAGTGGAATGAATCTTGTATCCAAGTTGAGATGGATGGGGTGGGGGGGAGGGGGGTAGTAGGCATATTCCTAKGAGCGAGAAACCCCCTCAATGGATTATGCTTGACCCTTGCTTGATCTTGAKAAAATCTATGACCAACTCCTTGGAATTCACCATTGTCAAAATAATTGACATGGAGACCCATAATAATCTTGGCCCATAATTTACAAAGAAAATACAAGTGAATATCCTTATTATTGTAGTGTGGTTTATTAAATACCATAAACCATCCATTTAGTGGTACTTTTATGGATGGAATGTGCAACACTCTATGCAAATATGCCTCTTTCATGGATTAGGGTGTTGGTTGGTTCTAGAGTCAATAAACAATTGAACAATGATCTCTTTGGTTATATGCACAATTTTGATCTCTTCCTTACTAATGTCAGTTGAGTATTACTCTCTCATCCTAGCTTGATTTTAAAATATATAGGATAATTAGCCACAATAATGGTCAATGGAAGCAACAATGTTGTCAAGTGAAGTGGCCAATGAAAAGTGAGATGGTTCTTTAGTGTTCCTAAGCTTACCAATTAGGTTTTTGAGTTCATCTAAACATTGATTAATTTCTATATATGAGTCTTGTGGGGGGTTAACATTTGGGTTTGAATCAAATTTTTTCTACATACTAATGTAATTAAAGTTGCATTTAAACAATAACAAGTCATTTTTAAAATCGATGTGAATTTGTATAATTTAACAAATACAAAAATGAGATTTGGAATAAAACATACATGGAAATGAGAGCTCCTCTTTCAAAAATGTTGAGTGTGAACGATGCCAACCTCCCTCCTACTTGTCCTTGCCAAGATTGCGCTGAATTAGCAATAATGTTAATGCAATTAGGAGAAAAACAAGAGAGAACACGTCGTGGGTTAAGAAAAAAACAAACAAAAGGATTACAATTTTTAATTATTATTTCTATACAAAGAAATGAACACACATTTTTAACATATGAATATTTTAAAAACATATGCATGTATTTTTAATGTGTGCTTGTTCTTTTCATTTATAAAACTAACATAGAAACAAGTGTCCATAAGGAAATTGCTTACATGGAACAACACATTTTTAACATATGAATATTTTAAAAACATATGCATGTATTTTTAATGTGTCCTTGTTCTTTTCATTTATAAAACTAACATAGAAACAAGTGTCCATAAGGAAATTAAAAACATATGCATGTATTTTTAATGTGTGCTTGTTCTTTTCATTTATAAAACTAACATAGAAACAAGTGTCCATAAGGAAATTGCTTACATGGAACTTTGGAAAATGCCAAAGCTATTTAAACGAAGAATGCATGCACATTCTTAAAATTCAGAACGAATGCATGCACATTCTTGAAATTCACTTTGTACACCCATCCAAGTGAAATATAACTACTAATTCAAAATTTTCCACCCGTTTCATTACCTCTCTTCTTTGTACCCTTAATTAACATACTTAAACCTTTGCCTACCTTTTGGGGTTTTTCCAACATCATGGATTACAAAATGGTTATATATTTGTTTACCTACATTTTTATTAATTTATTTCTTCCTACTTATTTTCATAAATGTATTTCTCCTTAAAATAATTTATAAACAATTTTTTTTAAACATCATTGTTTAATGAATATATTTTTTATTAAATTTGTTCTTAAAGATATTATTACAAACCATGATTGTTTAACATTATTTAATATGAATATATTTTTTATTAAATTTGTTCTTAAAGATATTATTACAAACAATGATTGTTTAACATTATATATTTTTTTATTAAATTTGTTCTTAATTTTATTAAATTTGTTCTTAAGGACATTATTACAAACAATGATTTTGTATAGTTGAGGGGTTCTAGCATTTAAAAATGATTATAAAAAAAAAAAAAATCTTATTTGAGGTATTAGTTAATATACAAACCTCTTACTCTATTATGTTAACAAAACATGGATATTGTTTTTAGAAACATAAACATTATGTCTATTTATTAGATATATTATCACAATAAAACATATATGGATAAAAATAGGGTATGATGCAAGTAAGGATGGCATCTCAAAGTAAGGGTGGGTACTTTTGACAAAATAAAAGGATTAAAAAATAGAAAATTGAAGAAAATGATTTGGTGAATGAACGGACCATGTAGGAGAGTCTAGCTAGGGTCTTTGTATGGTAGGGAAGTATATATATCTTATCCCCATTAAATTAAAACTTGTGACATTTGAGAAAGAAACACTTATTATTAATCATTAAATTAATAATAAATATTATTGTTAAAATAAATTTATTTATTAATTTTTAAAATAATTTTATTTTATTATATTTAATTGTGTTTGAGTAAAAAAAAAATTGATTATATATCTTTTATAATATCTAAAATAAAATATCCATATAACATTTTATATTGAAATAAAATTTATTAAACCAAACTTTACTATAGCCATGTCTTCACACCATCAAAAAGCTTAAAATCTACCCAAAACAACCTAGAGATTAAGATCTATATAGCCCATGCCATGTCATAATGAGAAGATTTAGAAATTATGAAACTTCAGATCTAATGCTATGATCTTTAAACATTGCCAAATTCAATGACAATGCAATCGTGAAAATCTGATAACGTGAATCATAGGTAAATGAAACAAGTGTTGCATGGCAGCGTAGTCCATGCCAAGCAGGTTACAAGGTAAATTGTGGAAAATGGGGTTGAATT
>JASDQU010240516.1:545-11522 GCA_032191745.1 Picea mariana | reverse complement strand
AAAGTTTTTGGTTCAAGATGTATACATCGGAATTGTGGATGACACAATTTTTGGGTGCAAGATCTATAATAGTGCCAACCCGGGGGTCGAGCGAACCACTGAGTTGTCACGAGTAGAAGGAGAATATATATACAATTTGGAAGGCAGGGCCTTACGTCTCCTCGGGAGCCCTTGTGACGATTGTTTTTCCTCTCTACTATATTTCTTGTTACTTAGTAATTTTCCAAAAATGTCCCAATGGGCGTGTTGGCGGACGAACCGGTTCACATTTGTGCTTGTTCTTTTATATCGTGACTCCGACCGACCACTAACATCCACTTTGAATGATGGAAGTGTTTGGTGCAAAATGTATATCATGGAAATGTTGTGTGCAACATGTATATCATAGAACATGGAGCATAAAATTATGTTAGCGCTAAGGCGCAACCCCGCAGAGAGATAATTAGCTAAGTGTTGAAACGAATTGCGATAATTCAGGCTCATGGTGTGACAATATAGGACCATTAATTTAAATTGTATTTATATTAATGTATTGTAATAGATAATTTGTGGTCCAAATGTAGACCATGTTCCGATATGTGGAGGAAATGTAGATCACGGAAGTTTTTGGTGAAGGATGTATATGGAAGAACTGTAGATGACGCAAGTTTTGGGTGAAACTGTAAATGATGGAAGTGTTTGGTGAAAAATGTATATCAGGGAAGTGTTGTCTACAACATGTATTAAGTATATTTATTAAAATTGTATTTATATTAATGTATCGTAATAGATAATTTTTGGTTCAAATGTAGACCATGTTCGAATATGTGAATGAATTGCAGACCACAGAATTTTTTGGTGCAAGATGTATACAGCAGAACTGTAAATCATGGAAGTTTTGGGTGCAAGATCTAAAAGTAGCGCCAACGTAGGGGTCGGTCGGGCTCTCGTAAATCGTTGTTGAATAAGTTTTTTTTGGTTTCTAATGGCAATAAGTGAACCACTGAGTTGTCACGAGTAGAAGCAGAATATATATATATAACTTGACAGGCGGGTTACTACGTCTCCTCAGGACCCCTTGTCACCCTATTTTGAAGCCTGTGTGATCGTTTTTCCTCTACTGTATTTCTCGTTACTTAGTCATTTTTCCGAAAATGTCTCAATGGGCGCTTTGGCAGACGGATCGGTTAACATTTGCGCTTGTGATTTTATATCATGACTCTGACCGACCGTTAACCATTCGATGCCTAGCCACTTTTCAGATCGTGGATTTCCGGCTAGGCGAGCTTTATAACCGAGGTCGAATTGTATATGACGCAAGTTTTTGGTGAAAAATGTATATCACAAAAGTGTGGTGTGCAACATGTATATCACAGAACAGTGGGCATAAGAAATCGATAGCATCAAGTTGCGACGAATTGTAGAGTACATAAGTTCAGGTTCAAGTCTAAGTATATTTATTAAAAATTGTATTTATATTAATGTATGGTAATAGATAATTTGTGGTCCAAATGTAGACCATGTTCCAATATGTGGAGGAATTGCAGACAACGAAGGTTTTGGGTGCAAGATGTATAATAGCGCCAACCCGGGGGTCGTTGTTGAATACATTTTTTTGATTGTTAATGGCAATAAGCGAACCATTGAGTTGTCACGAGTAGAGGTAGAATATATATACAATTTGAATGGTGAGGCCTTACGTCTCCTTGGGAGCCCTTGTCACGATCATTTTTCCTCTCTACTATCCTTCTCGTTACTTAACCATTTTTCAGAAAATGTCCAAATGGGTGCGTTGGCAGATGGACCGGTTCACATTTGCGCTTTTTCCTTTAAATTGTGACTCCGACCGACCGCTAACATCCACTTTGAATGACGGAAGTGTTTGGTGCAAAATTTATATCACAAAAAGGTTGTATGCAACATGTATATAACGGAATATGGGGCATAAAATTTCATTAGCGCTAAGGCACAACCCCGCGGAGAGATAATTGGTAAAGTGTTGAAAGGACAAACTAATATGAAGTCATAGGACCATTAACTTAAATTGTATTTATATTAATGTATTGTAATAGATAATTAGTGGTCCAAATGTAGACCATGTTCCAATATGTGGAGGAATTGTAGACGGCTAGCGTAAATCGTTGTTGAATAAGTTTTTTTTTGTTGTTAATGGAAATAACAAAACCACTAAGTTGTCACGAGTAGAAGCAGAATATATATATATATAATTTTACATGCGGGGCATTATGTCTCCTCGGGATCCCTTGTCACCCTATTTTGAAGCCCGTACGACGGTTTTTCCTCTACCATCTTTCTCATAACTTAGTCGTTTTTCCGAAAATGTCCCAATGGGCGCTTTGGAGAACGAACCAATTCACATTTGCGCTTGTGCTTTTATATTGTGACTCTGACCGACTGCTAACCATTTGATGCCTAGCCACTTTTCAGATCACGGATTTTCAGATAGACAGGCTTTATAACTGAGGTCGAATTGTATATGACGTAAGTATTTGGTTGGAAATGTATATCACGGAAGTGTAGTGTGCAACATGTATATCACGGAACAGGGGGCATAAGAAATCGATAGTGCCAAGTTGCGACGAATTGTAGAGTACAAAAGTTCAGGTTCAAGTTTAAGTATATTTATTAAAAATTGTATTTATATTAATGTATGGGAATAGATAATTTGTAGTCCAAATGTAGACCATGTTCCAATATGTGGAGGAATTGCAGACCACAGAATTTTTGGGTGCAAGATGTATACAGCAGAACTGTAGATGACGCACATTTTGGGTGCAAGATCTATAATAGCTCCAACTAGGGGGTCGTTGTTGAATATGTTTTTTTGGTTGTTCATGGAAATAAGCGAACCACTGAGTTGTCACAAGTAGAGGCAGAATATATATACAATTTGATAGGTAGGGCCTTACGTCTCCTAGGTAGCCCTTGTCATGACCATTTTTCCTCTCTACTATCTTTCTCATTACTTAGTCGTTTTTTCGAAAATGTCCCAATGGGCCCGTTGGCGGACGAACCGGTTCACATTTGCACTTGTGCCTTTAAATCGTGACTTCGGCCGACCGCTAACATCCACTTTGAATGGCGAAAGTGTTCAGTGAAAAATGTATATCACGGAAAAGTTGTGTGCAACATCTATATAATGGAATATGGGGCATAAAATTTCGTTAGTGCTAAGGCTAAACCCCGTGGAGAAATAATTGGCAAAGTGTTGAAAGGAACTGAGATCGGTCGAGCTCATGATGTGATGATATAGGACCATAAATTTAAATTGTATTTATATTAATGTATTGTAACAGATAATTTGTGGTCCAAATGTAGACCATGTTCCAATATATGGAGGAATTGTAGACCACGAAAGTTTTTGGTGAAAATGTATACAACGGAACTGTAGATGACGCAAGTTTTGGGTGAAAGATCTATAATAATGCGTCAAACTGTAACTGATGGAAGTGTTTAGTGCAAAATGTATATCAGGGAAGTGTTGTGTGCAACATGTATATCACGGAACATGGGGCATAAAATTCCATTAGCACTAAGGCACGACCCCTTGGAGAGATAATTAGATAAGTGTTGAAAGGAACYGTGGTCGGTTGAGCTTGTGATGTGACGATATAGGACCAATCGACAAGTTAGAAAAAAGTTAGGTTCAAATTTAAATATATTTATTAAAATTGTATTTATATTAATGTATCGTAATAGATAATTTGTGGTCCAAATGTAGACCATGTTACAATATGTTGAGGAACTGCAGACAACTGAAGTTTTTGGTGAAATATGTATACAAAGGAACTGTAGATGACGCAAGTTTTGGGTGTAAGATCTATAATAGCGCCAACCTGGGGGTCAGTCGGGCTCCCGTAAATCATTGTTGAATACGTTTTTTTGGTTGTTAATGCAAATAATCAAACCACTGAGTTGTGAAGAGTAGAAGCAGAATATATATACAATTTGACAGGCGGGGCCTTACGTCTCCTCAAGAGGCCTTATCACGATTGTTTTTCCTCTCTACTATATTTCTCATTACTTAATCATTTTTCCAAAAGTGTCCCAATGGGCACGTTGGCGGGCGGACCGGTTCACATTTGCGCTTGTGCTTTTATATCGTGACTCCGACCGACCGCTAACATCCACTTTGAATGAAGGAAGTGTTTTTTGCAAAATGTATATGACGAAAATGTTATATGCAACATGTATATCACGGAACATGGGGCATAAAATTTCGTCAAAGCTAAGGCGCAACCCCGCGGAGAGATAATTGGCTAAGTGTTGAAAGGAACTGTGGTCGGTCGGGCTCATGATGTGATGATATAGGACCATTAATTTAAATTGTATTTATATTAATGTATTGTAATAGATAATGTGTGTCCCAAATGTAGACCATGTTCCAATATGTGGAGGAATTGTAGACCATGGAAGTTTTTGGTGCAAGATGTATATAGCGGAATTGTAGATGATGCAAGTTTTGGGTGCAAGATGTATAATAGCGCATCGAACTGTAAATGACGGAAGTGTTGGGTGAAAAATGTATACAACGGAATTTTGGGGTGCAAGATGTATATAACGGAACATGCGGGATAAGAATGCAATAGCGCTAAATTGGGATGGAACAGTGAGATATTTGGCCAAGTGTTGATAAGGAGGGTCGTCGGTCGGATTCCTGTTGTGAAGATATAAATGGAAATGAGGATTTTACAATCTGCTAACCGATCAACCCGTGGACAATCCAGGAGTCCAAGAAAATCAAGTTCAAGTTTAAATGGATTTGGTTTATGTTTATTTAAAATCAGGAGCCCGAGAGAGTCAGGATCAAGTTTAAAGGGATTTTGTTTATGTTTATTTAAAATGTATCCATATTAATGTATCTTACTAGATTATTTGTGGTCCAAATGTAAATCATATTTGAATTTGAATGGTGTTTTGGGCTTGTATTTTTTTTTGTTCAAACGTACAAGGAACAAAGAAAAAAATACATGACTTTACATTTTGTATATCGAAAAATATTTTGAAATATAGGAAGCTGCAATACATGCACAATATAGAACAAGAACGTGTACATCGAAATGAGTTAATTTTAGGAAGAAATAAAAATTCCAAATAACAACACCAAACATTGAATATTAGCATAGAACAACCCCAAATATTTATATTTAGCTAAACTAGGTCACAAAATACATTTGAGAATATTTCCCCAAAAAAACGTTGTCTTCGAATTTGCAAAAAAAAATATAGGTTAGTACATATTCTGTGAAATAAAAATGTGTTTGCCAGAATGACTTCGATTGCAACTGTCGTCGACTATGAAGAAAAGATGTACAAGAATGAAGTTTGCATAAAGAAGAAAGTCGACAATGTAAAACAACAAAACCTGGCAAGAAGAAAGAGAAAATTGTCAGAACTGGAGTAAAGATTTGTTAGAATAAGTGGATGAAGACATAAGAATGTAATCAGTATCAACTTACTATGATGGTGTGCCATGGCTTGTCATTTTTTTGTTGATGTCCTTTTATGTCTTTCCTTGGCTTTGACCTTCATTGGTAATCTGGTCGACATCTTTTTTCATCCATTCTTCGATGTAGCTCCTCATAGGCACCACGTTCATTTCATGTCGGATTTTTATATTGAAGAGTTCACTTTCCAAGTCCCTTAGATCAATAGACAAGATATGCAATGCTTCTTGAATATTGTTGTTTCTAATTGCATAACCGACTAGCCAAGTTTTCACATCATCTTCTCCATATTCAAGAATGCCATAGAAATTTTCAAATGACAGTGTTTTATAGATATGAATTTGATCATCAAATGCTTTTTTGGTTAAAAACAATGAGTTTAATATCAATTTTGGAACCTGGACTTCATTGGTGCTTCCAGCTAGATCTATCTCAGTTAGCTTCTTGAATAGTTTGTCTCTTTTAGATATGGTCTGGCTACATTCTTGAACAATACCAATTAGGTTCTTTACCTTTTCTTTCCAGCATGTGTTTAGATGGTCTATTTGATCCAGGGAAGGGAGATCCTCTTGTCTTGTTTTGGATTATGTCATACTGGTAACTTCAAAACAAAATGGTAAAACTGCATCGAGATAAAAAACTTTCTCGTTCTTGAAATCTGCTTGCAGATACTCATGAAAAGCATGCGCTCTTGTTCCAAAAGAGACCATATTCTTTGACATCTCCCAAGGTTTTGTTATTAATTCCATTCTTTTGTTTATATTATTTTCCACATAGTCTCGGGCCGATGTGAGAAGGCTTACTACTCCTTTTAACTTTGGCACAAGTGTGGTGGACCTGACCATTGCCAAAGGAGTAGAAAACAATGGAAGAGGCATTAGAGTTGCCTCCAATTCGTTGATTCGCGTATTTAACATGAGGTTCTGTGTTTCAAGGCCGCTAATAGAGTTGTATACAACATCTCCAGTTGCTCGGTGCATCTTGGATATCTGGAAAGGGCGCATGTTGTGTAGGTTGAACTTTGAATGAGATGTTCCTTTCTTATTCTTTACATCTTTGTTTTCAATAATCAATTTTTTTTATTCCCTTTCAAAACCAATGCTCTGAAATGCAAAAGACTCTTCTTCGTCCAAAGTATTTATGCCAAGTATGTCCATCCCATGATTGTGAGGAGCAATTTTGTCTAAGTGATCGTCGTCAGGGAACAATTTTTCAATGTCAATTTCTAGTTCCATATCTTCAAGGTAGAGATCGTAGATATCAATTTCTCCCCTCGTTCCCTCATGTTCTTGGACTATTGTTTTTCGCTTTTGCCCACGGGAATCTTGTGACAACTTGGAATTTTTCCTGAGGGAGGGTTCTTATCTCCTCCTCTGCCTGAATAACTATGTGTGACTTTGTTACTTGGGTAAGGCATTGGAGTACTGCCATGAGATGTTGTGGTCTTGGCTGTGGCAGTCGGGGATTGGCCACTTTTTTCACCCAAGTCTTTTCGGTTCTGCTTGTGCGAATCATTGGTACTGGTTCGGAGTCCATTCAGGATAGTGTAAGTGAAAGAACTATTGAAGTGGTTCCTTACCATGAAATCCCAAGCTTTCCAAGGAATAGACATGAATTGTCCTTTCCTTTTTGCAAGAAAATAAAACAACCAGTAGATGTACTCCCCTTCTATTCCAGTAAAAAACATTGTAGTAGATATGTGACATGGAAGGAAGAAACGATTTTGTTTAGACCCAAAAATCCTTATAATATTATAGTTCTCCATTTCTTCTACTGTGTGCCTCCTATCCACGAAGATTGTCGGCTGGCCAGAGAACTGGGAGAAATACCTTCCAAATATCAACGCTTTAAAAAATGAAACAAAATAATTGAAGACCTTATAAAATACCTAGCAAGCGTCGTGTCTCCATAATTTCTGGCATGAGAATGTTAATGGGTCAAATTGAGAGTTCAAATTCCTACACATAGGTAGTCCAGGAAATGGATAGCAATTCAACACAACGAAAATTAAATAAGGTGTCATAAAGAATTTCTTCTGCCTCCTGTATTGCAATAACTGGGAAGAGTTTTGAATGGAAATCATCTTGGGGAAATGGAAGATGGTTTCTTTCTTGGCCGTAAAATATAAAATATATAGAAGCATCCCAGAGATTCCAGTTGCACTTTCTTGTCTCGTTGTCCTCGTGAAAAGGAATGCAATCTGCTGAAAAAGGCTTTTACATGCACTGACCTGTAATATGGCCATGTCCCGGGGAGCAGGCGTTGGCTCGTGTAATAAATTAGGCAAGAGGTCTAGCTCATTTCCATGTTTCTTTAAGAATTGCTTGCAATTATCTCCCTTGAAAGTAGGTGTTGGGTCGGCAAGTGTTAACATATTTCGAAATACTTTAGGCGATAGGGAGATTTGGAAATGGTCACCCATATGGACAATCTGTTGGTTTGGAATATAGTTCTCGCCGCAACACATGACCAAGACCTTAAATTTATAAAAAAAATGTTGGTCCCCGTGCCCGAAAATATTCAGGGTATCTCCACAGACATGGTGTCAAGCTGCATCCATAAGGTGATGAAAACCTTCGTTTGATCCTTATTGTATTTAAAATGGATGATGCAACATTATAATACAATCTTCGGTAAATCTTGGTTCAATGTGTTTTAATGCCATATGCCCTCGACCTTTTCACCTTTTAATGCCAATATTTTCAAAGCTAATAAAAGCGTCATCAATTTCATTGGGAAAGCATGCGAAGATAGTAGGAAAATTGAGAAACTATTGAAAAGTGGGAAAAACATTGATAGTTGTGTAATATACCTGGATTTTGACAAAATCAGGTTCAAGTCAGAAGAATTTTTTTTTATATTTACTTAAACAAATTCCATATTATTTTATTTTATTGTTGTTCTCTATGGCCCAAATGCAAACTATGTTCAAATTGGAATGGTGGAGAAACATTTCCATATGCAAGCAGAGCCTCGGATATGCAAACCTGTAAGGTTCTAAAATTTTGTGAACAATATTAAAGAGCAACATCATGTGAACAACTTTGTAGATGACAGCGGGCCAACACAATATTGAATTATTTCTATGATGACATCTTAAAAAAACCATAACAACCATCATTGTTTTGCGAATTCGAGATTGACAGAAGAAACTAATCAGATTCCATAATATTTTCCCATAAATGCATTTTAATGGGAGATTACCTTGAGCTTTTTGCTTATTAATGCCAATATTTTAGAACATCTGTGAATTGTCACCAGTAAAATCATAATTAATGTCTATTGGGAAGGGGCGAACGTGGCGGGCATGGACGAGAATTAAAGATGCTTTGGTACTTTTTTTAACCTGGGAGTCTGTGCTGGAATTGTAGATCACCCAAGTTTCGGATGGAAGATGTATACTCGAAACATGGGGAATGAGAGTTCGATAACGCGTACCCAGGAACCCACAGCCATAAAATTGGCTAAGGAAACGAAAGTGCTTGGGCGGACTCGTGATGTCAAGATATAGATGGATATACAATTTGTGAGTTCGATAGAGAGTGAGGCTTGTGAGTTGGAGGAGTCTGGGGTCGAATTGTAGATAACCAGAATTTTGGATGCAAGATATTATCCGAACACGGGGCATGGAAGTTTGATAATGCATTGGGGGGGAAGTCGCGGTCATAAAATTGGCTAACTGTTGAGACAAAGAGGGAAATATATCAACAGATGTTGGGAAAAATGAGTCGCAAGCTTCGAGTCCGGGTCGAATTGTAGATCACTGAAGTTTCAGGCGCAATATGTATACCACACACACAGGGTATGAGAGTTGTATGCTGCCCACACAGGAACCCGCGGCCATAAAATTCGTGAACTATAAAAATGAACGGTGGTCGGTCGAACTTGTGATGTAGAGATATAGATGGACATGAAATCCGCCACTCCGTCGTCTAGGAACCCGTGAGAATAGACATGGATCACCCAATTTTTGGATGGAAGATGTATACTCGCAACACGGGGAATGAGATTTCGATAACGCGTAGCCGAGAACCCATGGCCATAAAATTGGCTAAGGAAACGTAAGCACTCAGTCGGACTTGTGATGTCAAGATATAGATGGATATACAAATTGACAGATGGACTCCAGGGTTGTCGGGCTCAAGATTGCGATTGTTTATGGATGGTGATCCCTATGAACTATCTAACATTATCTACCCATCTACAATTCGACCCYGGACTCCTCGAACTCCCAAGCCTTAGTCTTTATCAAACTGACAATTTGTATATCCATCTATATCTTGACATCACAAGTCCGACTGAGTGCTTACGTTTCCTTAGCCAATTTTATGGCCATGGGTTCTCGGCTACGCGTTATCGAAATCTCATTCCCCGTGTTGCGAGTATACATCTTCCATCCAAAAATTGGGTAAGGAAACGTAAGCACTCAGTCGGACTTGTGATGTCAAGATATAGATGGATATACAAATTGTCAGTTTGATAAAGACTAAGGCTTGGGAGTTCGAGGAGTCCRGGGTCGAATTGTAGATGGGTAGATAATGTTAGATAGTTCATAGGGATCACCATCCATAAACAATCGCAATCTTGAGCCCGACAACCCTGGAGTCCATCTGTCAATTTGTATATCGCGAAACTTCGAGTGTTGTTTGGAGGACATGGAACAATAGAAGTGAAATGTTGAGCCAGCTAGCCCGCAAGTCTGCCTGTCAATTTGTATATCACAGAACTCTTGGGTGCTATGTCTAGGAAACAGAACAATAGAGGCCCAATTTTGAGCCCACGAGCCCGAGAACCCGCAATCCAAAAAGTGGCTAAGTATGGAATGCGGGATCCATACATGCTCTATAAAATTGGCTAACTGTTGAGACGAACACAGAAATATATCAACATATGATTTGAAATATCAACAGATGTTGGGAAAAATGAGTCGCAAGCTTTGAGTCTGGGTTGAATTGTAGATCACCAAAGTTTCGAGCGCAAGATGTATACAGCGCACACAGGGCATGATATTTGGATGGCTCCCACATAGGAACCCAAAGCCATAAAATTCGTGAACTATGAAAACGAACAGCGGTCCGTCAAACTCGTGATGTAGAGATATAGATGGACATGAAATCTGTCACTTTGTCATCTAGGAACCCGTGAGAATAGGCATGGATCACCCAGGTTTTGGATGGAAGATGTATAATTGCAACACGGGGAATCAGAGTGCGATAACCCATAGCCGGGAACACGTGGCCATAAAATTGGGTAAGGAAACATAAGTTCTTGGTCGGACTCGTGATGTCAAGATATAGATGGATATACAAATTTTCAGTTTGATAAAGAGCGAGACTTGGGAGTTCGAGGAGCCCGGGGTCGAATTGTAATGGGCATGGGAGTTAAATAATGCATTGGGGGGGGAACCCACGGCCATAAAATTGGCTAACTGTTGAGACGAATTGGGAAAAATATCAACAGATACTTTGAAATATCAACAGATGTGTTGATACTAAGAGGGGGGTGAATTAGTATCAAGTACAATTTAAAA
>JASDQU010240515.1:247834-260767 GCA_032191745.1 Picea mariana | reverse complement strand
ATTCAAGTAATACCGTACAAAAACACATAAATATTTACATAGAATCTGCATATTTGCAGAAATGTACAATTCTAGGAAATTCTAACAACGAATATACATAAATATAATTACAACAACAATTAACCATGACAAAGATACATAGTTATAGTTTCTAATCAATTCTAACAATAAATGAAGCATAATTAGAACAACAAATACCCATACAGGAATACATAAACATTTACACAGTAATTTAAACAAGCACATATTGGACACTTATCTAGTATAAATAAGCTTCCAATTGCATGCAGATCTCTGAATTTCCTTTGAGCCTTAGACTCTACCGCTTATAACCCAACAACAGGTCACCCCAGAGATGGGGCTTAAAATCCACTTGGGAAAAGGAATTCCTATCTCATTTAAGGTCTCTCAAACAACAACAATTCTTACACTCAGGTACCAACTCTAGAAAATAGCCTACAATCTCTCATTCCCCACATGCATGTCCCACCTGAGGAAATGTGCCCCTTATCTACTCAACAATCCTTCGGTTTCCCCACTTCCCTTTGGGGGATTCAACAACATTCCGAAGAGAAATTCGTAGTTCCCTATAGATGTAGCTTGGTACCTTGGGAAAACAATTACCAATAGTTCTCTCACCTGGAGATAACTCTCACAGCCTCGAAAACTCACTTCTTCAATAGTTTTGAGGCCTTATAACCAACCTCTTTAGCTTAATTACCAGAAAATCACTCCAAATATTCCTCCACGCAGGTATGGTGATGAAAAAAAGGTACAAATGGTAGAAAAGGAGATGATCCCCTTGAACAATGGTGAGAATGAGAGAATGATAGGATGATAGGGAAAATGCACTAATATTTCCTCAATATATTTGCATGTTCATGAAATGCCACTTGTCACCTCATAAACCTCCTTTTCACCCACTTGGTGATTTGTTCCCTTCCTTTTGGGGAACTTAGGATAGCATAATATCTATGTATCCATGAATTATATTTTAGGAATATTATTAAAATACTCCCTTGGCCTAAGCCCCCTTAGGCTTAGCCCCTTAACCCAAGACTCTTAACCCCGTTTCCCTCTCTAGTGGATTTTATCCCCCCATATTATTTTGTACCGTCGGTCTATAACAATGATGTTATTTTTATTAATATTCGAGTGATTACATTTTAAAAACATAGGCACATTGGCCTTTTAACATCTAGTCTCTTCATCCTAATAATCACATAAGCACTTAGGTCCATAATACCCCTACTCACCATCCTATAAAAACATATCTACAATTAGAAGTAATACCCCGATTTCCCCCAGCTTGTAAATATAACTATAAATTTTCAAAATACTATGGGAAGACAGAATATGTGTGGATGTTTGAACTAATGAACCTTTTTGTTATAAAAGGTAATATATGTATTTTTGTTATTAAATAAAATGGATATTTTTGCATAACTGTTGAAGGGGTTTTCCAAGGTAGATCATGATGCATGAGGGAGATGGTGATGGGAACCAAAAATGCTTGAGATGACCCCCACCAGACCAATACCTTACTAAATTTAAATTATTAAGACCCAAAACATTCCTCTGACCTAGAAATAAATTACCAATCAGGCTAGTAGTTGGGAATTCCTCCTCAAGAGTCAATGAGGATATGTGTAGAGTACCCATCTGAAAAAAATCCTGACCTGACCATGAAATGGTGATTCAAACCTATGCAATATTGTTGAGGAAAGCAAGAAAAGAAGGGGATTTGTGGGCAGAAGAGAGGATTGCAAAGGATTACAAAGAAGATGAGTTGATATACCATTTTTCTTGAAAGGGGAAGAGTGTGTGCAACTCTCTAGTTCTAAAGAGAACTGGAAAAAAAAAAAAAAACAAGTTTTCTCTAGGTGCAAGAAGTTGTTGGCAGCATATTCAGTCCAAGGTGATAAATGGTGTTGCAAGAATATGAGTGATTGAGGAAGCACTCATTGCAGAACCCCTTTCTTGGTAGAGGGAGAAATGATCGACTAAATTCCTTTCAGAAGAGGAGAGCGATCTCTATCCTTGGTTGTTGCTGAACAAGAAGGAAGAGTCTCTCTCAGAGAATCATGATCTAGCTAAGGGGTGGCCAGCGGTAAATCTGTCTAGGAGTGGTTGTTCCTATGGTTGGGTTGAAAATGGCACCCCTCTCAGTAGTTTCTTCAGTATCTAGTTTCTTGATAAGTATTATTATACCTTGTGTACTAGGGTTGAAATGATGGTTGGATGTTTATGTCTATGACTAAAATTTTCATTGTTTGATTTACACTAGAAATGCTTATTGTTTTTCCATAAACCCTTTCTTTCGAATGGTTTCTATTTTACTCTACTTAGAAATAGGAGAACTATTAGACATGGGTCTTAAATTAAATTTAGGAATAAGTTTATGACCTCTGTAGTGGTTGGAAAATCCTTAAGGGAATTTTCCCAAGGGTTGATTTTGTAATGTAAGAGTTGGGGCAAAATTCATTGGAGCACCTCAGTCTTGTCGTCCCCTAGAATTTACCTTCACAGGTTACTAAATTTGAGCTCTGTGGAGGGAGGGAACCCCCTTCAAACCATTCATTTGTGCGATTGAGGGCTCATGTCCACGGACCTAACCAAATACCGACTAAGAGTTGAGCATGCAGCCCCGAGACTTGTTAGGGAATCCATATGACTAGGAACTTGGAACCCTTCGGTAGGTCTGAAAGGAGTTAAGCTATTTTGGCTTCGAAACTCTGGGATTCTGGAGCTCCGGGACGTTATGACTTTACAATCTTCAAAACCAACCAAAGGAAACCTACTGGTATGGTTACCAATGAGGTTGACCAACATTTGTCGGTTTCTATAACAGTGACCATGGGATCTTTCCCATTGTTAAACACTGACCCACTTACCGGTCGCAAAGTGACGAGAAATGTAGATCCAGGGACACTTCGGGATCTTCCATGGCTGTTGGATCTACGTCGCAGTTAGTCCGACGTTGACCACTTATGGAGAAAGGGAGTATTAAGCAGGTGGAACACCTAAACGTCGAACTCGCAAAGTGACAAGAACCATAGATTTGGGGATGCTTCAGGATCTCCTATGACCATTGGATATACATCATTGTTAGTCTGGCATTGAGCACTCTGGGAGAAAGGTAGTGTTAAATTAGAAGAACCCTTGAACATTGAAGTCGTGAAGTGATGAGGACTTTCAGTAGGAGGATGCTTTGGGATCTCTCCTGACTGTTGGATATAGACCATGGTCAGCCCATAATTGACCACTCTGGGAGTAAAAAGGAAACTAGATGACCAAATCGTCGAATGCTGAAGTCACGAAGAAAGGGAGTTCGTACATCTATGGATCTACATGGACCTATCTCGACCATGGGGTAGAAGGGGAATTGGGAATTTGTCGGCGGGATTTTGGTTTTCATATCTTCGAGTGATTTCGCAGGAAGGAGAAGCTAGTGACTCCTGGAGGCTATCAGTCTGTAGTGATATGGCACACTAACATCACCTAGGGTGGCATGGACTCATTTTTGACATGCCACATGTCACCTTGATTCTTTATTTTTATAGAACTTATATTCCCATTAGAACGTCACACATGTCACCCATTAATAGGGCCACGTGTCATCTATTCCCTTTGTCACGTGTTATCCTCCTGGAACATGCTCTTTTGGAATAAAAGATGGTAGAGTACCTGGGACACTGAGATTTTGGGACTTCAGGGAACTTGGGATGTTGGAATGCTGGGGTAAATCGATTGAAGGATTGGACCTACTTGTCATTGCCTCTGCATTTAACATGCCACTATGTGTAAATGTGGACCCTTCAGGAGTTTGGGGTTTCAGAACTCCAGAGGTTTTGGGTGGTCTATTGAATAAGTCAAAAGGGTCGAAGTACAGGACCACATGGAAGGACTCTGGGGTTTTGGGACTCCAGAGGATATGTGATTAGAGAAAAGGGAATTCATCATCAAATGATAAAATCCCATAAGCGTGTGCATTAAACAAGGGAGTAACTTCCAATCCAGAGCTCATATTTGAGCATGGTGACATTTGTTGGAAATATTTTGATGAGCATAAGAAGATGGAGATATTGGGAAGAGGATCTGATATCTTTGAGTAAAAGAGAAATTTGTATACCCCATCCCTCTAATGGATACCTAAGGGGTCAACTACGTTACAAAGTGGTATCAAAGCGGGCAAGAAACACTTGGCTTGCTTGGGATCATGAACGAGTCACGTAAAAATCTTATTAGAGAAATTTTAAGGGCTAACACCCTATCTTACCCCATTCATAAGAAACTTATCTAAACTATTGTTGAAAAGAGGAATGAAACTTTTTGCTTTTGTCATATTTTTTGAAATTCTGAATTGTGTGTTTCTAGTGCTCCAAATAAAGAAGTTGACTTCAACTTACCAATTGTATGTGTTGTTCTTAAACTAGTAGATAATTAACTAACATAAAAAAAATTATTAGCACTCAAACAGTCAGTGGACAATAGAAAAACTACAATGTAAAGTATGGTGACACACCATGAGTTGGGGGAAAGCTCCCAAAATAGAGAAGAAGAATATGATGAGAGGAGGTTGGTGGAAACCCCTCCAGATTTGACTAGAACCATGAGAATCCTCATGGAGGAGTTACAGAGTTGTAAGGATGACAATGAAAGGTTGATAAAAGAGCATGAAAAAGAAACTAAAATTAACACAGTCCTATTGTAAATTCTATCAGATATACAAAGACAACTGCAACATGGACCAACAACCAGTCATGTGGACAAACATCATACTAAGAAAACTCAAATTCCACCTGAGATACGAAAGCATGGTCCTGAAAGTGGCCACACAAGGAGGAGCACCTCAAAGAAGGCCCAACATGGAGCCAAGAGTCACTCAACAGAAGAATCCTCAAGACTAGTTCACATTCCCAATGGAGAATAAAGAAGAGGAAACATTCCAAGAGTCATGACCTTGAAGAGTTTAAGAAATCCAAACCACCCACTTTCGAAGGAGAAATTAAGAAGGGGGAAGAAGTAGAAGTTTGGTTTCTCAGCTTGAAGAAGTACTTCAGAGTCCATGACTACTATGAAAACTTAAAGGCTCGAATAAAAATTTTCAACTTAAACGGAAAGATATCCATTTGGTGCGAGGACCTTAGGAATGTGAAGGAAATCCATGAGAAGGACTTGTCATGGAAACAATTTGAGAAATACTTGAAGAAGAAGTATCTTTCGGAAAAATACTTTGATGGGAATACCAAGGAGTTTTACAAACTCGAGTTAGGACAACTCACAATAGATGAATATATCAACAAATTTCTTGAGTTGATAAGGTGTGTTCCCTACATAAAGGATAAAAAGGTAAAGATGCAATGATCTATTAGTGGACTTCCTCATTCCTTCCAGGACAAAATTGATTTTGATAAACCCAATAACTTAGAAGATACTATCTGGAAGGAAAGATATTGCTATGAGCAATTCAAGAATAAGAGAGAACCTCATGAGTACTGGAAGAAGAAAAATAATTTAGGATTCAAGAAGGAGTTTAAACCCTCAATATTTAATAACCATGGAAACATTTCTAAGATGATTCTTCCTATTAAAATTGTATATCAACAGAACTTCCCATCTCAGAGTGGTAATAAAACTTTTGGAACAACCCCAGGTAAGACTGATAACACAAAGAGAGAACCCTTGAAATGTTGGGGTTGTGGAGAAGAACATATGCCGAGGGATTGTCCACATAGGCAACAGAAGAATAAGAGGGTATACAACGTCCAATAGGATACCAAATTCAATGATGTGGCTAGGAGCATGCCACAAATTTATGGAACCTTGGATAATAGACAATCTGATCACCAATATTCAGTGGTGGATATGGAAGTTATTATTGCCAACCAACTAGTTTCCATTTTAATTGACCCTGGTTCTAATATGAGTTATGTTTCCCCTCAAACTATTGAGAAATGTAAATTGAAACAAGTAAAACATGCTAAATCAGGGTTGGTACAACTAGCCACTGGAACCAAAAGAAATGTAACATAGGTCATACCACATGACAATTCATTATTAATAGATTACCCACCCAAGAAACCCTAAACATGCTCCCTTTAGGCTCTTATGCCCTGTTGATTGGCATGGATTGGTTGGCTTCCCATAAAACCAAGTTGGATTGTTACAATAAAACTTTGGAGTGTGAAGATGGAGAAGGGATAAAAATAACCCAACAAGGAATTCAAAAGCCTATCTCAGTGAGACAAATATCATCCCTTCAAGTGAAGAAGTATTGCAGAAAAGGGTGTTCTTTGTATGCAATACAAGTGTTTAACTCTGTTGAGAACAATAAACCAATCCAAGAGGGCCATCCCATATTAAGAGAGTATCAATATTTTTTTCCATAAGAGGTATCGAGTCTACCTCCAAGAAGAGATATTGAATTTTCAATAGAACTTGTACCAGGAGTGGTGCCAGTGTCTAGAACACCCTATAGAATGAGCACACCATATCTAGTTGAGCTCAAACTATAGCTAAAGGAGATGTTGGACAAAGGCTACATTCAGACTAGTGTGTCTCCATGGGGAGCACCAGCCTTGTTTGTAAAAAAGAAGGATGGCACAAAGATGGAACACTCAGGTTGTGCATAGACTATAGACAACTTAATAAGATGACCATTAAGAATAAGTATCCCTTGCCAAGAATCGATGACTTGTTTGGCCAATTAAATGGTGCTACAATTTTCTCCAAGATTGACTTGAGGTCTAGATACCATCAAGTCCAAATTAAGGATGAATACATTCACAAAAAAAACTTTAGGACAAGATATGGGCACTATGAATTTGTGGTTGTGCCATTTGGGCTTACCATTGCACCAACCACTTTTATGTGCTTAATGAATAATGTACTCAGTAAGTTCTTGGATATATATGTGTTGGTTTTCATTCATGATATCCTAATATATTCTAAGAGTACAGAATAACATGAATAACATCTCAAGTTAGTGCTTCAACTGTTGAGAGAACATGAACTCTATGCTAAGTTTAGTAAGTGATACTTTTTCCAAAAACAAGTCCATTAATTAGGCCATTGTTATTTTTGAAGAAGGAGTGGCAGTTGACCCTGGCAAGATCAAATCCATTATGGATTGGCATACCCCAAAGGATGTATATGATATCATATCCTTTATGGGCCTAGCAGGATATTATAGAAGGTTCATAAAGGGATTCTCCAAAATTGGTTGCCCAATCACCTCCCTTCAGAAAAAAGGGAGTTAAATTCATTTGGAAATCAGAATGTGAAGAGATATTCCAACAAATGAAATACCTTCCAATCAATGAACCTATGTTGAATATTGCAGACCCAAACAAGGACTTCCTTGTGTGTACAAATGCCTACAAGGAAGGGCTCAGAGGAGTCCTTATGAAAGAAGGACACATGATTTGCTATGAATCTAGAAAATTGAATGAGCATGAAATCAATTATGTGAACCACGGTTTGGAGTTGGATTCCATAGTACATGCTCTAAAAATGTGGAGGAATTACTTCCTGGGTAGAATATTTGTGCTTATGATAGACCATACTGGGTTGAGATATTTGTTTGATCAACCAAAACTCAATGCTAGACAAGCTAGATGGATGGCTCTCCTTAGTGAGTTTGATTTTGAAATCAAACATATCAAAGGAAATGAAAATAGGGTGGTTGATTCCCTTAGTATAGGTATGAAAATGATTCACATGGCACATGTAAGCCCATTTGAATTAGACATCAAGGAGATATTCAAGAGTGCACAAGAAAAAAATACATTTTTCAAGACTATGAAATCATACTTAGAGAAAGAGCCCACAGGGCTAAAGTATGAGGGTTATCAATTGCTAAATGATGGCCTGCTAACTTACAAAGGTAGGTTGTATATTCCAAATTTTGACGACTTGAAGAGGTTCATAATGGATGAACTACACAAAATACCATATACCGGTCATCTTGGTTATCAAAAAATCATCACAACCACTAGGAAACTATTTTACTGGCCCAAAGTGAAAAAAGGACATAACTGATTACTTAGCTAAAAGTCTAGAATGTTAGCAGGCTAAGGAAGACCACTGACATCCAGCAGGGTTGTTGCAACCCATACTAATCCTAGAATGGAAATGGGAAACCATCTCCATGAATTTCATCACAGGGTTACCAAAATCAACCAAACATAACGACGCCATCATGGTAGATGTGGACAAACTGAGCAAGGATGCTTACTTTATTCCCTTCAAATCAACTTGCAAGGAAATAGATATTGCCGGTATTTTCATGAAAGAAATATTTTAGACTACATGGCATGCCTAAGGAAATCATATCCGACAGAGACAGAAAATTTACTTCGAACTTTTGGAAATCTTTGTTTGCTAGTTTTGAAACTAAATTACTATTTAGTACAGCCTATCACCCTCAAACTCATGGGCAGACAGAGAGGGTAAACCAAGTGTTATAGGACATGTTAAGGATGCATGTAATTCATCAGCCCAAGAAGTGGGAATACTACCTACCATTGGTATATTTTTCTTATAACAATGGATATCAAGAGTCATTGAAGATGATCCCTTTTGAGGCCTTCTATGGTAGACAATGCAATACTCCAATCAGATGGAATAACTTAGTAGAAAAAATTACGATCAGGATAGATATTCTAAAGGAAATGGAACAACAAGTAGTTCAGATAAAAAAAAATCTGAAAATATCTTAGGATAGATAGAAAAGCTATGCAGAAAAAAAAAGGACTCCTAGAGAGTTCAAAGCAGGGGATCATGTGTATCTCTGAGTTAGGCCCAGAAAAAGTTCCTTGAGAATGGGAGCTTGTGCCAAGCTAGAACCTTGATATTATGGACCCTTTGAAATTTTGGGTAAAGTGGGACCTTTAGCATATAGACTAGCACTTCCTCCTATAGTGAAGGCACATAATGTTTTCCATGTTTCATTACTGAAGAAGTATGTACATGATTTTAATCATATAATTGATTGGTTTGTGATTCAGGTGGAAAAGAGGGAGAATTACTTCTAGAGTCAAAATGCATAATAGACAGGAAGGAAATACCACTCATGAACAGAACCATTACACAGATCAAGGTGCAATGGAAACACTTTGGTCAAGATGAACCTACATGGGAAATGGAGGATTCCATGAAACATGCATACCCATTTTTGTTTAATTTTGTACATACAGATCACATCGAAAAGTAGAACATCGAGGACTATGTTCCTTTAAGGGGGAGGGGATTGTAATACCCATGTTTCCCCCAAATTGTAAATATAACTATAACTTGCAAAAAGACTATGAGAAGACTGAATATGTGTGGATGTTGGAATTGATGAACCTTTTTGTTATAAATGGTAATATGTGTATTTTTGTTATTAAATAAAACAAATAGTCTTGCATAACTCTTGAAGGGGTTTTAAAAGTTAGAACATGATGCATGAGAGACATGGTGAGGGGAAATAACAATGGTTGATATGAACCCCACAAGACCAGTACCTTACTGGATTTAAATTATTCAGACCCAGGAGATTCCTCTGACCTAGAAGTAAATTACCAGTCACGCTGGTAGTTGGGAAGTCCTCAAGATTCATTGAGGAGATGGGTAGAGTACCCATCTGAAAAAATTCTTGATCTGACTAAGAAATTGATCCAGGTGGATATTGGTGACCACCCACCTATTCCACTTGGACCCCCACCATTTCTTCTTTCAGTTTTTCATTTTCCACACAGTTTACTATTTTTAGCAGTTTTTTCGAGTCCTGAACTTCCTGAGTCGTTTTGAGGCCTTAAACGACATTTTTTGGGAAAACGGGGAGCAACATGGATTCTAGTTCATGTTTCTCACCCCAAAAGTTGTAGTCCTCGAATATATATTTCTAATGAGGTATGGAACGCGTCAAATGAAGATCGTATGCCAAAGTTATGTCCCCGGGAAGTTGATGTACCAACTTACCCAAATGGGGCCCATAGTCTTGGCGTTTCATCTTCTAGGGTTAGGTCTTTGGATGTTTAGGGTTTTCTGTTGTTTCTCAATAATAATAGACCTTGGAGCCTCATTGTAACAGAGTTTAGAGGCCAGTAGACGCCACATCTCTTCTCAGAGATAAGCTACCAGCGTCGTAGCTAGTTTATTTCCATTCTGTCTGTAAGCATATTTCAGTCATTTGTTATTAATGAAATGAAGTCTTATTTCCGTTGCATCTCTGCGTTTATGTGTATTTATGTATTTCATTGTATTCCTACATAAATCCAGATCAGTGGTATCAGAGCGGTCTGCTCATTCTCGATCCTTCTTTGCATGTCCCCAATGAGGTCGAGGTATAAGGAGTTAGGGATCGATCTAGTTGAACCTTTGCAAGATCAGTCTCGCAAACCCTGACGACCGCCCATGGGGGAAGAAAAGAAATATGAGGGAGCAGGATATCCTATCAAAATGTTGCTTGAGGAGGCCCTCGAGAAACAAAGGAACTCGATGATGGAAAACTTTGCCCAGATTCTTCAACGGATTCCCACTGGCGGTGCATTGACATCCAACAGCCAATCTGGAGGTGCCACTCCTTTTAAGGTACAAGTAAACTTTGACATTTCCATATTTGATGGCCAAATAGATGCAAATGTCATAGATAGATGGTTGAATATATTAGAAGGATATTTCTCGGTTCATGACTTTTCCGACCGAGAAAATATTATTTCCGCACTCCTCAAAGCCGCCCCCCATGTCAAGGACTAGTGGGAAACCTACTCAGAGCAAGAGAGAGAGGGAGAACCCTCTCTGTTCTTGGCTGCACCCACTTGGAATTCTTTCCGAGATGCCATCAAGGAACAATATTATCCCGTGGGGAGCTATTAGGACAAATACATACAATGGACTACATTGCGGCAGCAAAGGGACCAAGATGTGCATGAGATGATGAATCTATTTCATACCCTATGCACAAAGTTGGGTATAAAAGATTCAGAGAAACATTTGGTGTTAAAGTACCACAGTTGTCTGCACAGATACATTCAGGAGTAAATGGATTTCCTTGACATCTCCTCGCTTGGTGTGGCATACCGATATGCTGCCAAGATTGAGCAAAAGTTCAAATAGAAGAAGCAAGACTTTGGGTCTACAAATCAGAAGCAAGGGAAAGTTACCCCCAAACCGCAACACAAAGGACCAAGCCAAGGTGGGGCAGCCAAAGACAACCCGCCAAAGCGACAAGCAAAGAACAACACCACGAAGCCAAAAAATGACACGGGGAAGTGGTGTGAGTTCCATAAGAGCTCCACTCACAACACAAGTGAGTGTCAGGCCAAGTAATCACTGGTAGCCAAGCTGAAGGCTTATGAATCAGATGCATGCTCTCACTTTGAATCAGAATCTGACAAGGGGAATGACAGGGGGAAGCAGATTATCGATGCAAATCCCAATGCCACTGTTGCCACCACGAAGATCAAGAAGGAGGAACTAGAATATCCAGAGGAGGTGGAGCGTCTCTTCCATTCCAAGATGTGGGTAATGGGTTCCCTATTGTAGTTCATTGTTGACAGCAGGAGCCAGAAGAACCTCATCTTGGTAGAGGTCATGAAGCAGCTGGGCTTGTCAACCACAGCACACCCACAACCATACACCATCGGGTGGTTGCACCAAGGACGGGACCTCCGCGTCAGTCAGCAATGTCGCCTTCCCTACAACATCAAGCCCTTCACGGATGAGGTATTATGTGACATTGCTCCTCTTGATGTTTCTGATATATTATTAGGCCAACCATACTTGTGGAAGAGACATGTTGTGTATGAGTCTAGGCCTCGTGTTGTTATTATAACTTTGGGCAATAAGCTGTATAGGATACCGGAGATAGCACCGCCTACCACCATCTCTTTCATTACTGCAAAACAATGCAGTAAGCTCATTTCCAAAACTAGGAAATTTGTTTTCTTGATGATCCGCCCTCAGGGAAAGAGGAAGACTACGGCCATGACCTCTAGACAGGGCCCCGCTGCATGAAAACAACAGATGGATAAGGTCGTGGAGGAGTATGAGGACATCTTCACCTCCCCGCAGGGGTGCCTCTACATTGCCAAGTCAAGCACCCCATCGATCTGACACCAGGTGCACCGCTGCCCAATGGACCTATCTATCAGTGCTCTGTCCTAGAGAATGACGAAATCAAGAGGCAGATTCAAGAGCTATTGTAGAAAGGTCACATCCGACTGATTTCATTGCCCTATGGGAGCTCGATCGTGTTGGTACAGAAGAAGGATGGGACTTGGAGACTCTGCATTGACTATCGGGCACTGAACAAGATCACTGTACGGAATAGGTACCTGATCCCATGGATTGATGACCTTCTAGACCAATTCAGGGGGGCGAAATATTTCATCAAGATCGACTTGAAGTCTGGGTATCACCAGGTACCAATCGAACCCTCTGATGTGTGGAAGTCTGCATTCAAATCCAAGGAGGGCCTTTTTGAATGGTTGGTCATGCCGTTCGGGTTGACGAATTCCCTTGCAACCTTCATGAGGCTAATGGAAGACATACTGTGGCTATTCACCAACTCATTTGTAGTGGTCCACTTGGATGACATTCTGATCTTCAGCTAGACTTGGGAAGAGCACCTCCACCACATCCGACAGGTTCTCCAAACACTGCGGCAACACAAGTTGTGTGCCAATTTGGAGAAATGCACTTTTGGCATGACCCAGGTTCAGTATCTGGGATACATTATTGATGAGCGGTGGGTACATGTGGATCCAAAAAAGATCCAAGTCATTCGAGATTGGCCAGCCCCAACCACCCTAACATAGCTACGCAGCTTTTTAGGTCTTGCCAATTTCTACCCCAGGTTTGTGTTGGGATTCTCTCATATCACTTGGCCCTTGAGTCAAGTCACCAAGGGAGGAGCTAAAGAAAAATTCTTTTGGTTTGAATCTC